>CABHPH010129439.1:4470-27748 GCA_902168325.1 Peromyscus nudipes
TCAAGTCCAACACCAGCAGTCACTTCATGGTGGGGTCAATACCAATCCATCCCAGAATAAGGAGAATATACCACCAGGGTCCCCTACCAGCATCTTGCCTAAGTCTCAAATTTATACCAACACCAACCACATGATGCCCTCATTCCTACCCAGTCTGTACCCTGACCTTAAGGATGCCAAATGTCCCCCTGAGGGCCATAAAATTATCCATTTTGGTTGTTGCCGGGACCCTGCCGTATACTGGCTCTGACCCATCTTGGAATCTCCGAATCACCTCTCAGGATTCCCATTCAATTGTTGTGCCTCCTTATTCAAAAAGAAAAAAGAAAAAGAAGCTAAAAAAGCAATAATGACTAATAATTGCCTTTTTTTTGGCACTGGGTCTTCCTATACAGTCTGGTTGGACTGACACTATGTACTCCAAGATGGCCTAGAATTCATGGCTATCCTGCTGCCTCCAACTCCCACAGGTTGGGAGACATCCTTATATCACTTATTTATTTTCAACAGCAATCCATATTGAACCCAGCGTCTTACCATCCTAGCCAGGTAATCTGCCACTAAGCTACTTCATCTGCCTCTTTTATCTTGGTGTGAGGTAATAAACCCAGAGACTTCCATGTGCTAAGCACACTCTGCTGTAGTAGAATATTATTTTAAGGTGTGTTACCAGGAGATCACTTCCTAAATATAACACCAGTAGCACAGACACTGAGAACAACAATTAATGAATGGACCTCTTGAAACTGAGAAGCTTTCATAGGGCAAAATACATGGTCATTAAGACAAAAAGACAGCCAACATAATGGGGAAAGACCTTCACCAACCCCACATCTGACAGAGGACTGATCTCCAAAGTATATAAAGAACTCAAGAAACTAGACATCAAAATACTCAACAATCCAATTAAAAAATGGGCTAAAGAGCTAAACAGAGAATTCTCAAAAGAAGAATCAGAAATGGCTGAAAGACATTTAAAGAAATGCTCAACATCCTTTGTCATCAGAGAAATGCAAATCAAAATGACTCTGAGATACCATCTTACACCTGTCAGAATGGCAATGATCAAAAACACTAATGACAGTCAATGTTGGAGAGGATGTGGAGCAAAGGGAACACTCCTCCACTCTTGGTGGGAATGCAAACTTGTACAATCACTGTGGAAATCAGTATGGCGATTTCTCAAAAAATTGGGAATCGATCTACCTCAAGACCCAGACATACCACTCTTGGGCATATACCCAAGGAATGCTCAATCATACCACAAAGATACATGTTCAACTATGTTCATAGCTGCACTATTCATAATAGCCAGAACCTGGAAACAACCTAGATGCCCGTCAACTGAAGAAGTGATTAAGAAAATGTGGTACATATACACAATGGAGTACTACTCAGCAGAGAAAAAACAATGACATCATGAGGTTTGCAGGCAAATGGATGGAACTAGAAAATATCATCCTGAATGAGGTAACCCAAACCCAGAAGGACAAACATGGTATGTACTCACTCATAAGTGGATACTAGATATAAAGCAAAGAACAATCAGACTGCAACCCACAGAACCAGGGAGGCTATATAGCAGGGGGGACCATAGGATAACTGTGGTTTATAATAAGTTTTGGTTTTACTCAATTACTGGGCAAGCCTCAATAAAACATTTCACTATTAGGATAAGAATTTATACTGTAACAAGCTGATAATAGAAAAATAAATAAATAAACAAGAAAAAAAGATGTGTTACTTTTGTTTATGTTGCATTTGTTTAACTCTGTGAAGCTGTGTTACTGTGCCTGTGTAAAACACCTGATGGTCTAATAAAGAACTGAATGGCCAATAGCAAGGCAGGAGAAAGGTAGGCGGGGCTGGCAGGCAGAGAGTATATATAGAAGGAGAAAACTGGGAAGAGGCGATCTAGCAGCCAAAGAAGGAGGACTTCAGGGGTCAGCCACCCAGCTACACAGCAAGTCATGGAGTAAGAATTACAGAAAAGAGAATGGGAAAAGCCCAGAGGAAGATGGAATAATTTAAGTTAAGGAAAGCTGGCTAGAAACTAAGCTAAGCTAAGGCTGGGCATTCATAAATAATAATCAGCCTCCATGTACGATTTATGTGGGAGCTGGGTGGTGGGCCCCCAAAAGAATAAAAACCCCCAACAACACTCTGCCACTGAGCTACATACCCAAGTGTGGCATATAGACAAGAATGAACTTGACCACATAATCCTCATGCCTCTTAGGATTATGGGTGTATGACACCATGCACTGGGAATTAAAACTAGGTTTCCTGTATGTATCCTAGGATGCTGTCCTCTGAGTATAAGAGTTGTTACCATTTTAATCACAGGAGACTCTAGTTTGGTAACGATGTTTGTTTCCTCCTAGAACCATGGGATGAGTAAGATCATCTAACTTGACTTCGAATCTGAGACTTCAGCCAATCTAGCCTGGGCCTACCTCCCTGCCAGGTGTGTGTAATTCTGCCCCAGCTTCACCTGATCTTCTGGTTGAAGGAGTTGCTACAGAATTTAGAGCGCAGAAGGGGCACTCCATCTACAAAGCTTTGAGGATGTCTTTGATGTTAAATTGAGGCCTTCTGACATGTCTGTGTGGTGGTTTGACTAGGAGTGGCCTCCCTAGGTTCACATATTTGAATGTTTGGTCATAAGAGAGAGGCACTATTAGAAGGTGTGGCCTTGTTTGAGTGGATGTGGGCTTGTTAGAGAAACTGTCACTCAGGATGGGCTTTGAGGTTTCAGATGCACAAGTCTGGCCCGGTGTCACTCTCTCTTCCCATTGCCTGCCAATCCAGAGGAGGAACTCTCCATTACCAAGTCCATCTGTATGTCACCATGCTTCCTGACATGATGACAATGGACTAAACCTCTGAAACTGTAAGCAAGCCCCAATATTTTTTTTAAGAGTTGCCATAGCCTGGTGGTAGTGGTGGCGCACGCCTTTAATCCCAGCACTCTGGAAGCAGAGCCAGGCAGATCTCTGAGTTTGAGACCAGCCTGGTCTACAGAATAAGTTCCAGGATACCCAAGACTACATAGAGAAACCCTGTCTTAAAAAACAAAAACAGGAGTTAGGGATTTAGCTCAGTGGTTGAGCGCTTGCCTAGCAAGCACAAGGCCCTGGGTTCAGTCCTCAGCTCCAGAAAAAAAAAAACAAAAACAAACAAACAAACAAACAAACAAACAAGCTGGTCATGGTGACATACACCTTTAATCCTAGCACTCAGAGGCAGGCACATCTCGGTGAGTTCAATGACAGCCTTGTCTACAAAGGGAGTTCCAGGACAGCCAGGGCTGTTTGTTACACAGAGAAACTCTGTCTTGAAAAATCAAAAAAAAAAAAAAAAAGTTGCTTGTGGTGCTATACTGGGTACCCTAATAAAATTTGCCTGAAGATCAGAGATCAGAACAAACCAGGAGATTAAACATAGAGGCCAGGCAGTTCCTTTGTCTCTCTGACCTTTCAGCATTTACCCCAACATCTGGTTCTGGGTTTTTTATTGTAAGACCTATTAGATTTCGAACAACAGTTATCGTGGTCATGGTGTTTCATCATAGTAATAGAACATTGACTAAGATACGCTGTTTTGGGGTAACCCATGATCTGTCAGTAAGCCCAATAAACGCACTGATTTATCAGGTTTGACTTCAGTGTAATCCTTACGCTGGTTCATCATTGGTGTCCTATCTGGGGAATATAGACACCTGTTTCCTTCTCCCTGGGAGAAGTTGAGACAAGCCATGTTAGCCGAGCACTCAACTAACTTGAGCTACATCTCCACCCCAAACACACACATGGCCTTTTGTTTTGGTTCTGGGTGCTTGTTTGTTAGACAGAATCAAACTACATATATAGTCTTGAAGAGCCTCGAACTTGCTTGGCACCCAGGCTGGCCTTAAACCTGTGGCAATCCTTGAGCAGCTGCCTCCCCCGTGCTGGGATTACAAATGCACACCACTGAGCCCAGCATGTGTGCTTTAGTTTTTGGTTTTCTCTTAGAGCAGTGCTGGGGGTCAAACCCAGAGCACTGTTCATGCTGAGCAAACTCTCTGCCACTGAGCAACATACACCCTCCCACAGTAAGAGCATTGTTTATATGTATGAGCACATGTAGTATGTATGTGTATCTCACATATGTATGTGTAACTCCAGCTCTGATGCCTCTGATGGCATCTGTATTCATGTGCGCATAGCACACAAGCACAAATGTAAACATGATTGGAAAATACAATATTTAATATATGTTAATATATCATCATATGTCTCAATATATTAAAAGAAAGAAAACAGGTGGGAAGGCTGGCAAAATGGTTCAGCAGGTGGGGGCGATTTGGCTGTGAAGTTTGACAACTGGAGTTCAATCTCTTGGATGCACACAGTGGAAGAGGTAAACCAATCCCACAAGTGACCCTTGACCTCCACACTCATGCCATACCATGGGCATGCTCACACGTACACACGAAATAAATATTTTAGAGGACTGAACAGCTGGCTTAGTTAGGAGTAATGGCTTGCCCTTCTAGAGGACCAAGGTTCAATTCCCAGGACCAACATGATTGCTCATGACCGCCTGTAACTCCAGTTCTAGGAGATCCAACACCCTCTTCTGGCCTCAGCAAGTCCCAGGCATGCAAACGGTACACAGGTAAACATGCAGACAAAATATCCAAACACATTAAAAAAAATTTAATAAAATTAGAAATAAGAAGAGGCCAGGCGGTGGTGGCACACACCTTTAATCCCAGCACTCAGGAGGCAGAGGCAGGAGGATCTCTGTGAGTTCGAGGCCTGCCTGGGCTACAGAGTGAGTTCCAGGACAGGCTCCAAAGCTACACAGAGAAACCCTGTTGCAAAAAACAAAAACAAAAAGAGAGAGAGAGAGAACCAGATCACCTGGGAGACAGAGGCAGGCATATTTCTGTGAGTTCGAGGCCAGCCTTGTCTACAGAGCAAGATCCAGGACAGGCACCAAAACTACACAGAGAAACCCTGTCTCGAAAAAAAAAACAAAAAACCAAAAAAAGCAGTAGATGTATAGGTAAGGCTTCTTCCAGCTGCTTTGAAAGAAAAGCGTCCCAGAAAAAAAAAAGAAAAAGAAAAAAAAGAAAAGTGTCCCAAGTCCTGAGTCCTGTCTTCTCTCTCCCCACCTGTGGGCTCGGGGCTTTTACCAAATTGATGATTATAAAAACCATCACGTGCTGTTAAATGCAGACTAATAGCCTAGAATGGAGGGCAGGTCCCAGAAAGGAGATTTAACCCAGGTTATATTTCATCAAAGGTCACAGCCCAGAAAGCATCGCAAAAGCTCCGTGGCTGCCCAGGTCCCCGTTCCCTTACAGACGCCAGAAAGCAGAAATGACCAGAGGCCATCTCCAAGGTGAGCCTTGGTGGGGTGGGGCATGGTGGGGGGTGGTGCTGGGGAAGGCACAGCAGGTTAGACAGAAGATCCAGCTGGATGAGAGTGAGTCTGCACCAACACCAGGGTGTAGCTGGAAGTTTTCCTTTCCCTTCCCTGCTCTTGTGGCCTCAGGGTCCCGCACCTCAGACCCAAATGAACACACAGAGGCTTATATTAATTACAAACTGTATGTCCTACTGACTCAGGCTCCTTGCCATCTAGATCTTACACCTTAAATTAACCCATTTCTTTTCTTTGACCACAGGTTAATTTTATTTACTCAAACAAATGTAATATGTCTTTGCATTGTTAACAAAAGCAGTAGGGAAAATATGTAAGACACCTTAAAATAATACTCCACAACATCAGGTCTTTTGTTTGGAGAGGTGGTGTAGGCCAAACAAACAAACCTGAAGGCAGCTCCTGGACCTTCTTCCCTCCCTCTATTTTCCCCCTCCCTCCTTCCTTCCCTGAGTCTCCTATAGCTGAGATCTATGACCTCGATCCTCCTGCCTCCACACACAGTATTGTGCTAACTGTCTGGTGCCACCACACCCAGGCTCCTGGCATGCTAGTCAAGCACCACCAACTCCTGGATGTTTAGGTCTGGCTCTCAGAAGTAGAAGGAATTTGGCAAAGTGTATGCAGAAATTCTAAGAACGGTGAGGCTCTGTAGGTGACGGTGATGGCTTTTCCTGGGTTCTCACCCACTGAATGGTGTGCCGACTGTGTACCACCTTGTCATTTAAAAAAGTAACCAACTAGAGGTGACAAAAATATGTTAAGGTGTTACCAGTTGGCTGAAGGTTCTTTTTTTTCTGAACATAAAAACAGGAAATTAACCCATTTCTATAAATCCATACTTTGCCACATGGCTCATGGCTTACCGGTATCTTGACATCTTGTTTCTCATGGCAGCCATCTTGCTTC
This sequence comes from Peromyscus nudipes, assembly GCA_902168325.1. Classification (NCBI taxonomy): domain Eukaryota; kingdom Metazoa; phylum Chordata; class Mammalia; order Rodentia; family Cricetidae; genus Peromyscus; species Peromyscus nudipes. Next base: position 10,816 of record CABHPH010129439.1, read on the forward strand.
TCATGGCGGCGACTGGCAGCGTCCACTCTGCTCTGCCTTTCTCCTTCCTTCTCTCTCCTTAGAATGTCCCTCCTAACCCTCTTCTGCCTCACCATTGGCTTTATTTGTCAACCAATCAGAGCAACACATTTACAGCATACAAAAGGCATTCTCCCATCACCAGGGCTCAGTGTTAGGCACCCCAGAGCGGAGGTCGCAACCTACCTCTGTGGAAGCAGAAGGCTGAGCCCTTCACACCTAAGTTGCAATTTCATCGCTATAGTAATAAAAACAGCTTGGTACTGGCATAAAAACCAACATACAGACAAATGGAATTGAATTGAAGACCCTGACATTAATCCACACACATATGAACACTTGATATTTGACAAAGAAGCCAAAAGTATACAATGGAAAAAAGAAAGTATCTTCAACAAATGGTGCTGGCATAACTGGATGTCAACATGTAGAAGATTGCAAATAGATCCATATCTGTCACCATGCACAAAACTCAAGTCCAAGTGGATCAAAGACCTCAACATAAATCCAGTTACACTGAACTTGATATAAGAGAAAGTAGGAAGTAGTCTTGAATGCATTGGCACAGGTGTGTTACCAGGAGATCACTTCCTAAATATAACACCAGTAGCACAGACACTGAGAACAACAATTAATGAATGGGACCTATTGAAACTGTGAAGCTTTTGTAGGGCAAAAGACACGGTCAATAAGACAAAAAGACAGCCTACAGAATGGGAAAAGACCTTCACCAACCCCACATCTGACAGAGGACTGATCTCCAAAGTATATAGAGAACTCAAGAAACTAGACATCAAAATACTAAACAATCCAATTAAAAAATGGGCTAAAGAGCTAAACAGATAATTCTCAAAAGAAGAATCTCAAATGGCTGAAAGACATTTAAAGAAATGCTCAACATCCTTTGTCATCAGAGAAATGCAAATCAAAATGACTCTGAGATATCATCTTACACCTGTCAGAATGGCAATGATCAAAAACACTAATGACAGTCAATGCTGGAGAGGATGTGGAGCAAAGGGAACACTCCTCCACTCTTGGTGGGAATGCGAGCTTGTACAACCACTGTGGAAATCAGTATGGCGGTTTCTCAGAAAATTGGGAATCGATCTACCTCAAGACCCAGACATACCATTCTTGGGCATATACCCAATGAATGCTCAATCATACCACAAAGATATATGTTCAACTATGTTCATAGCAGCACTATTTGTAATAGCCAGAACCTGGAAACAACCTAGATGCCCGTCAACTGAAGAAGTGATTAAGAAAATGTGGTACATATACACAATGGAGTACTACTCAGCAGAGAAAAACAATGAAAGCATGAAATTTGCAGGCAAATGGATGGAACTAGAAAATATCATCCTGAGTGAGGTAACCCAATCCCAGAAAGACAAACATGGTATGCACTCACTCATAAGTGAAATCTAGATATAAAGCAAAGAACAATCAGACTGCAACCCACAGAACCAGGGAGGCTATATAGCAGCGGGGACCCTAGGATAACTGTGGTTTACAATATGTTTTGGTTTTACTCAATTACTGGGCAAGCCTCAGTGAAACATTTCACTATTAAGATAAGAATTTATACTGTACCAAGCTGATAATAGAAAAATAAATAAATAAATAAAAATGAAAAAAAAAAAAGAAAAGAAACAGACCTGAGAGGCTGGAGAGATGACTCTGTGGTTCGAAGGATCAGAGGTCAATTCCCAGCCCCACATGGTGGCTCACCATCAATACTACAGTTCCAGAGGATCCAACACCCTCTTCTGTCCCACACCCCCAAGGCACATTATGCATGTGCTGCCCAGACATATATGCCGGTAAGCAAAACACAGAACACTCTTACCATAAAGTAAAATTTTGGTAAGAGTAAAATTTTAAAAATTTTAAAGCTATTACAAAAAAAAAGATATGAATAAAACCAAGTACCCCCGTTGTGTGTGTGTGTTATTTGTTTGTTTTTGAGACAATCTCATGTAGCCCAAGCCAGTTCCAACATGCCATCTAAATGAGGATAACCTTTTAAAAAAAAAAGTTTTTGTTGTTGTTGGAGAGTTTTGTTCTGGTTTTGTTGTTGTTGTTGTTTTGTTTTCAGGCTGGCAGGCTTTTTTTAAAGGTGGGTTTTTATTTTTGTTGTTCCTCTTTTTCATATAATATGTATGAGTGCTCTGCCTATGTATGTGTGCAACATATATGCTGTACAACACATATGCAACACCGGTGGAAATCAGCAAAGGGCTTGGGATCACCTAGCACTGGAATTGTGAGTCACCATGTGAGTGCTGGAAATCTAACCCTGGTCCTCTGGAAGAGCAACCAGTGCTCTTAACCTCTAAGCCATCACTCCAGTCCCCCCTTTTTTTGTTTTTGTTTGGTTTTTTCAAGACAGGGATTCTCTGCGTAGTTTTGGTGCCTTTCCTGGATCTTGCTCTGCGGACCAGGCTGGCCTCAAACTCACAGAGATCCACCTGGCTCTGCCTCTCGAGTGCTGGGGTTAAAGGCATGTGCCACCACCGCCAGGCTGTTAACGCCCATTATTTAGGATACACAGGCAAGGAACTTCCCTTAAGCATTCAGGAGGGTGGAACCCGGCAGGGAATTAGCGTAGGGAGAACATCTCTATCAAGCACCTCATCAAATAATTTTTCTTGACCTGTTGGAGGCAAATCTTCAATATCTCTGTAAGCAACATTGCTAGCATGTCCTGCCTCTGAAAGCATATGGCCAGGTGTACCAGAGTGTCGCCAACATCAAAAGCAGAGGGACGGTTCAGCAAGCGGAATTCATCTGCAGCGAGCTGGCATGCAATGTCTCCTCCTGATGACTTGAGCTTCTATGGCTGCTAATTCACCTTCCACAGCCCCCACACAGGCATTGAGGAATCGCCAATTAGTCTTTTTCATTCTATTTTTAATCTGCTTTCATTTTCTAAAGTCCACATCAAGTTCCTCCTTGCTACCCACAGCACCAGCCAATTCGATTCTCTAAAAATCCATTTTCACTTCAGAGTCCCGTTTCGTAGTTGGAGGCGATCTTCTTTGGCTATTACCACGATTGCAGCTTCCCCTCCATAGAGCTCTATCTTCTTCATTTATTATTGAAGAAACCACTTCAGTCTCTATGGCTTCTATGTTATTAGGTCTGGGATGGTCACAAACAACACATTTGTTAGCCTTAGCCCAGTTTTCATATGTGCAAACAGAACAAGTCCAATGCTGGGTCCTTGCATTCAGTTTATTTCTATCGTTGTGCTCTTCACAGGCATCAACAGAAAAAGCAACTGGTCTTGAACCAGATCCTGAGGTTTGAGGAGATTCTGTGGGAATCCTGGTCCTACGCTGGGTACATCTGATTGCTCTTGGCCACTTCAAATATGTGCACATGTGGCCTGACCATTTATTTGCATTTTCCATGCTGTATGAAGACTTAACCCTTGGTCTTGCACTAGAGTCTGGAAAGAACTACTTCCACCTTCAGTACTGGAAGGATCCCAATCTCTACCAACATCACTTGGACCACTTTTAAATGGATCTTCTGTAATAATTGTTCCGCTGGGTCTCTGGGCACGGCACATAGCACACTTGACTGCAGACGGCCAATTTTCATACGTACCGTATTCACGGGCCCACTTAATCCCATGTTCTGACATTGTGTACTTCTTGAAGTGAGTTATGTCAGGCAGGAAGCTGGCGGCCTCGGCTCCTCCTCGCAGCACCCTGCCGCGGCAGCGCGGACTCCCGGCAAGGCCCAAGGCAACCCACCGAGCCCGGCCCCTCTCCGCCTCCCTCGGCGCCTCCGCCCACCCTGCTGCTGCGGCCTCGGCGCAGAGGGGCAGAGAGGGGCCAGGAGGCCGGGGCTTGGGGGCGGCCTCCCGTGCTGAGGACTCCGAATCTATGCCAACAATTCTAACCCTTCAAGTCATGATCCTCCTGTCTCAGCCTCTCAAACAACGTGTAGTGGTATATTCCTAGAGTTCCAGCAGGCTGGAGGCTAAGGCAGGAAGATCAAGAATTTTATTCCCAAAGGCATATAGAGGTGCACACCTTTAAACCCGGGAAGCAAGGGCAAGGGGATCTCTGAGTTCAAGGTCACCCCCTGGTCTTCCAGGACGGTCAGGGCTGTTACACAGAGAAACCTTGTCTGGAAAAAGAAAACAACCCCCTAAAAAAAAAAACCAAACCAAACCAAACAAAAAAAATGTACCTGACCAATGCACACTATCATGTCCAGACTCTATTAGGATATATTATTATTATTAGTTATTAATTATCACCATGAATGACATGTTAGTTATTTTGTTGACAACTGAAACTCAAGGAATGAACATCCTTGCCCATGAGCTTCTTAAACACACCTGAAAAACATTTTGATTTTGTGCTCTTCATTATTATACTGTGTTTTGTCTAAACGAACCTTCGCACCACTATTGGGGAGTTGTTGCTTCTAAGCCGTTTTTTGCTTATTTTTCCTATGGATCTTTAGAACTGGCTAAAGCAAAACCCTCCTCGAGCAATAAAGACGACGTGTCTTTCCACTAAACTTTTTCTCCAGTTCAAGAACTAGTTAAACTTGGATTTTCTGAAACCATTTCAGCTGAGGAGCCGTTATAAAAATTATGATACCTTTCCGACCACCATCACCTTCCATTTTTGGCCCCCGCAACATCGAGTTTACCTCCAGCTCCGGAAGCGCTCTAGAGAGATGCAAGAGTCGAACAGGTCCTGCTTCGCGCCATGAGCCCTCAAGATCTTGGCGCTCGGATGAACACTGCCTCCCAGCTCTTATGAGAACCGTTCTTGTCCAGTGGCAACAAAAAAATTCTCTCCTTTCCAACTTGCTGAAGGAACTGTCATCTGTCTGGTCATAGCCATTACCAAAAGGAACCCCTTTCCCACAAGGCACTCAGGGAAAAAAAAACTCTGACTGACAGGCACGGCGCATGCGCATTGAGCAACCCAAGAAGAAGGATGGCTCCCGACTGCTGCCGGAAAGGAAATTAAAAATCAAAGGAAAATCTTCATGTTTCCACAGGTTCTTTGGTTGCCTATGAGTTTGTTTGTTTTGTTGTTGTTGTTGTTGTTGTTGTTTTGGTTTGGTTTGGTTTGGTTTGGTTTTTGGTTTTTTGAGACAGGGTTTCTCTGTGTAGTTTTGGTGCCTGTCCTGGATCTCAATCTATAGACTAGGCTGGCCTCGAACTCATAGAGACCCTCCTGGCTCTGCCTCCCGAGTGCTGGGATTAAAGGCGTGCGCCACCACTGCCCGACTTTTGGTTGCCTATGAGACTAGCAGGCATCCCCTGAAAGATACAGATGAAGAGTCTGGCAGCCAGTGGACTCACTGGAATGCACTGGAACTGGGATCACGGAATTCCAAAAGACATGGAAGAATTCCCCGTGGTTCCTGCAGACCCTAGTGTGAGAACCGGGCTGGGAAGGGTATGCGGAGGCTGAGAAGGAAAAAAAAAAAAAACAACCCACTTCCATAGATGCTTATCAGTCTGTGTGATGATTGTCCGTGGGCCAGAGAGGCACCAACATTGACACTGGGGTACTTACAAGGAAAATACGCTTGTTATTACAACCAATATAATGTTGACAAGTCAAAATACACATCCTTCTGTAACACGACAATGTAAGTATCAGAAGCACTTACAGAGACCAAGCTTTATGTCCTGGTTCACCCTGGAGGCAGTTTGAGAAACCCACCACCATCCATCTTGCTACCCTCTTGCCTTATAATGACCACAAGTGCTCATCCATTATAGTCACAGAATGAAAGATGAAATCCAGGTACGTTGGAGCTGCAGTAGTTACTTTAACTGAAATGATTTGGGTCTTGAAAAAAAAAGTCAGAGAGACACACACAGAGAGAGAGGCGATTCTGGCCTTTGGAAAATGGAAAACCTGGTGAATCAGACTCTATGCCAAAGGAAGGCCCTGATATTTACAAAACTAAGTCGACCAACTGATCAGGACCTAGAGGTATTAAAAGTTTCCATTTCTGAATTAAAACAACAGTGAGATGCCCTTGCAGACATGGTCCTGCAAAATTGGAGAGGCTTAGACAAACTTGTCCTGAGATAGGAAAGTATGTACGACTTTTGGGAGAACCTGTTGTTTCTATGTTAATTGAGCAATAATAATTAGAAAAAAAATCTAGCCATGGTTAGAGAAAACCTTATAAAAAATGAGTAAGACAAAGATGTAAATAATAATTAAACCAGTCTGTGTTCTCTTGGTCCCCCTGTCTACTATTCTGCTACCAGCACTGACTGGGCCCTTAATTCTCATTCTGAATTGATTAACTGTGAGGACACAGCATCTTAAACTATATGGACAATTATGTATCCGTTCAGTAAAATTAATAGTCCTTAGAACCAATGGAACCTTTTAAAGCATGAGTCCAAGATTTGTATACCTCACTAAGACCAGTGGTGAATGTGTCAGGCCCCAGTTCTTAGCACAACTGGCTCCATGATGGAAGTACCATTCAGGCTGTAAAACTCAGCACATAGATAGTATCACCTACCAAAATGGAAACAAAGACCTAATCCATTAAAGTCCATAGATCTGGGAAATTTTCTAAATGTACTATCCTTGCTTTGGGGTACTGTAGTTTTGCTTCTAGCTAACTGTTCATGTTAACTAAAGTAGGTCAACCCAGAATATGGTTTTTGTGCTTAAAAGCTCACCCTGAGAAAGGCTCGGGGCTACACTAGAATCCTGAATACTGGGTGAAGTCGTCGCACATCTAATAAACACTTTCCATGTGCTTAAACCCATGTCCAAGTGGACTTCTCTAGTAGATACCACACAGCAGAACCACCATGCCCAGCTCTGATTTTTTTTTTCTTTCTTTTTGAGACATGGTCTCAATGTGTAACCCTAGGTGGCCTGAAACTTGCTATGTAGACCAAGGTTGGCCTCTCACTGACAGATAAATTGCCTGCCACTACTTCCCAAGTGCCGGGCTTAAAGGTTTGCCACTGCCAAGCCTGGTTCAGAAAAAAAAAAAAATCATTCTAATTATTTACTTATTGTGTGTATATGTGCTGGTGGTGGAGAGTGTGTACATGGTGTGAGCTCATATGGAAATCTGATAACAACTTGTGGGTGTCCTGGGGGTGGAAATCAGATTTTTAGGCTTTGGAGATACTTTTACCCGCTAAGCCTTTACCGGGAGGACCTTTGTGTTTGTATATGTCCCAGACCAGCCACAACTTCCTCTGTGTCAGAATGGTGGCTTATACCTGTGTCACCACACATGGCTTTTCTGGGGTTGGTTGGTTGGTTTGTCTGTTTGTCAGTTTGTTTTCCTTATGGGGGTACTTTTTGGCAAGAGGTTTGAGGAGTCTTATGTAGCTCAGGCTGGCTTAGAGTTCCCTTTGGAATCCAAGATGATCCTGATCTTCTAAATGTGGGGACACCTAGCCTTCCCAGCTTTCAATTCTTTTGGCTGTACACATAGAAGTGAGCAGGAATTTCTTTTCTTTTTTCTAGCTTCTTTGTTTTATTATATTTTAAAGTGTCTTAATTTATTTATTGAACAAATACAAGTGCCAACCTCGTACAAAGCACTGTTCTACATACATGAATATCCAATCACTGAACAAAATAAACTTTAAAACCACACAAAACCAGTATATCATACAGACTTTTTTTGGTTTGGTTTGGTTTGTTTTTTTTCGAGACAGGGTTTCTCTGTGTAACTTTGCACCTTTCCTGGATCTTGCTCTGTAGACCAGGCTGGCCTCGAACTCACAAAGATCCACCACCTGCCTCTGCCTCCCAAGTGCTGGGATTAAAGGCATGCACCACCACTGCCCGGCAGACTTTTTTTTTTTAACATAAAAACAGGTTATAATTCAAAAGTCCAGGGTTATTAGAAACTAAAAATTATTTTCTCTGTAGAAAATAGTAAAAATGATAGCATTTCCCTTTTAAGCCAAATAATAGCTGAATTATACGTATGAATAGTAATTAGATTCTGGGATACAGAAGAAACCTATCTTTGTCTATTCAGAGAGCTATGTTTTAGGTAAGTTGTGTAAGTGAGATTCCTATTCATCTTGCCTTCACTGTTGGATTTACGACAGACATTTTTCTATAGGCTAATCCATGATCTAAAAAGATTTTAGCTTCCCCTCTTGGAAGTACAGCCAGCATTTTCTTTCATCAACTTGATACAGTACAAATTCTTATCTTTTTTTTTTTTTTTTGTTTTTTTTTTATTTCTTTTTTTTTTGGTTTTTCGAGACAGGGTTTCTCTGTGTAGCTTTGCGCCTTTCCTGGAACTCACTCTGTAGTCCAGGCTGGCCTTGAACTCACAGAGATCCACCTGCCTCTGCCTCCCGAGTGCTGGGATTAAAGGCGTGCGCCACCACTGCCCGGCAAATTCTTAATAGTGAAATATTTCTCCACCCTCCTGAATGCTTAAGGGAAGTTCCTTGTCTGTGTACCCTGCATAATGGGCGTTAACAGATTAGATGCAAGATTGTAAAACATCAGTAGCGAACTTCTGCCCTCCGGGGTTCTCCCATTGTGCTGTAAGCCTGTATTTAAGACCTCCTCCCTCCTTCAATAAACGGCATTGGGTGGGGGGGGATTTATACTGTATCAAGCTGATAATAGAAAAATAAATAATAAATAAAAATGAAAAAAACTGAAAAAAAAAAGTGAAATGTTTCACTAAAGCTTGCCCAGTGATTGGGCAAAACCAAAAGTTATTATAAACCACAGTCATCCTATGGGTGAGCTGGAATTTCTAATTCATTTAGCAATTCTCTTTACCATCTTCTGTGTCTATTTTGTATGTGGGGGTATGTGAGTGTGTGTGTGTGTGTGTGTGTGTGTGTGTGTGTGTTTGTGTGTGTGTGTGTGTGTGTGTGTGAGAGAGAGAGAGAGAGAGAGAGACTTTTGAGCATGTGCATGTGCCCAAGCACTTAAAATGGCATGCCTAAAATGGCCTATCTGTGAGATCAGAGAACAACTTGCAAATCCACCCAGGCATTGACTCAAGTCATCAGGCTTGGGAGGCAGGTATGCTAGGATTAAAGGAGTGGTCTTAGCTCCCTGAGTGCTGGGATTAAAGGTGATAGCTACCACTACTTGCTTAGATAAGGTTTACTCTTTTTTTTTTTTTTTTGAGCTGAAGCTCGAACCCAGGGCCTTGCACTTGCTAAATCCCCAACCCCGACAAGGTTTACTTTTTAGAGGACCCACTGATGTGGATAATGACCCTTCAATCATGTAAATGAAGGCATTTAGTTCAGAAGAACCCTTTAAAACCCTTTAACACAGCTAGATTAAACTGATGGATATGAAAGGACCTTAGGTAGTTAGTAATAGGTATTTAAAAAGAATGTTCCTGGGTTGTGGTGGCACACGCCTTTAATTCCAGCACTGAGGAGGCAGAGCCAGCTGGATCTCTCCAAACTCAAAGCCAGCCTGGTCTACAGAGGGAGATCCAGGACAGGCACCAAGACTACTCAGAGAAACCCTGTCTCCAAAAAACAAAAACAAGACAAAAAATGTCCTATCCCCAATAGACCTCTATTTTGCCTATTACCTTGGCTAAATATTTGTTTCTGTTCCCTTTTGAGACTTGCATTCAGTTAGCCCTGGATGGGTTCAAATTCACTGAGTAACCCAGGCTGGCCTTGAACTGTCTCCCAAATCAGAGATTAGAGATATGTATACCATACCTGGCTCTTTCAAGAATCGCTGTGGGGGGGGCGGTGGTGGCACACGCCTTTAATCCCAGCACTGGAGAGGCAGAGCCAGGCAGATCTCTTAGTTCAAGGCCAGCCTGGTCTACAGCAAGATCCAGGACAGGCACCAAAACTACACGGAGAAATCCTGTCTTAAAAAACCAAAACATACACACACAAAAAGTCTCCACAGAGTAAGCAATCCTTGAACTTCCGTGCCGTGCCCTTTCTAGACAACTTCAGCAGTGGGCAAAGCCGGACAGTGTTGGCCAAGGTCTTCCTGGCTCTTGTACCAAGCGCGCTTGGCGTTCCCCTATGCCCACCACTTCCTGCCCCAGACCTGGCTGTCAGCCCTTCGGCCTTCTGGCCCAGCCCAGTCGGGGAAACTGAGTCTAGAGGCCGAAGAGAATGCACTCCCCGGCTTTGCTGCAGCATTGCAGAGCTACCAAGAGGCAGCGGCTGCCGGCACCTTCCTGGCAGTGGAGTTTACCACTTTGACGGACTACTGCAGGGTGCGGCTCTCAACCCACTAGACTCTTCTGCAAAGTTATACCTGGCTTCAGCAGTGTCAGGTTTCTATATTCCTGTCTCCGAAATGCCTGAACACAAGATCCACTCATCTGGTGGCCCACTGCAGGTGATGGGCCCTCTTCCAGAGATCTGACCCCCTATAACCAGTCTTGGGTTGCTTTCCTCTTGATCTGGAGATGGCCTTGCTGCATTCTGTATGAGCTAGGCACTGGGAACACGGAGATGAATAAGATACTGCCTTCCGTCAAGGACCTCACAATCTAGCGAGGGCCTGGATACCAGCCGTAATCACAAATCAGAATGATAAATGCTGTAGTGGAGATAAAAATGCTTTCTCCTCTGGTTAAAGATTGGGCTCCCAAAGCATTTATAGTTTCCTTTAAGCTGGAAACTGACCCCACCATCATAATTAATCGTGTTCGGAATGCTTCGGGGGTTAATAAGCATCAAGCGGTGGTGTCCAATATATTTGAGTCAATACAGTCCTTTGTGGTTATTGTCACCTGTTGGGCCCCATAAGGCCCCCGGCACGAGGCCCGGTGTAACTTCCTGAGCCTAGCTTGAGTTTGGCGACCTGTCCTGGGACATGACTTCCGCGTACGAGTGACTCAGCACTACCCAAACTAGAGTGACCTTTGCCTAGTAACTGCTGAGAGGGCATTATCTCTGCTATCCTCACCCCATCCCCCTGTCACCCCAGCCTATATAGGAGCACTCCTTATGCAATAAAGTGAGTTCCTGCTTCAGCAAGACTCCTGGCCCAGTGTGTTTCTCTCCGCTGGACAGCGGGGTTCTGGGCCACGGACACTCACCATCCAGGGAGAGACCGGCTGGACCAGTCCTGCCTCCGCACTACCTGTCAGTCAGACCCACAGTCACCAAGACTCAGAAACCAAGTTACTGCTGTCAGGATGAAATAGCAAAAGGCATGATGATAGAGGACAAGACGGTAGAAGACCTTCGGTCGCGGCACACAGCTCTTCTATGTGACAAACCCTGAAGGAAGTGCCCGTCTCGCATCCAAAACCAGTGTTCTTGCCTGATGAATCCTTTGCTAAAGATAAAGACAATGAGGAATCAGTGTGCAGGCAAAAAAAAAAAAATAATAATAACTGTCGGGGCTGGAGAGATGGCTCAGAGGTTAAGAGCCCTGGCAGCTCTTCCAGAGGTCCTGAGTTCAATTCCCAGCAACCACATGGTGGCTCACAACCATCTGTAATGAGATCTGGTGCCCTCTTCTGGCCTCCAGTCATACATGCTGTATACATAATAAATAAATCTTAAAAAAAAAAATAACTGTCAGCATTTTGTTTCTGACGGAATCAACTCCTCTTGATTTGGAAATTAAACAAGAACTGTTTTTCACTTTTTACAAAGCTGACTGTGGGATTTCGTGTTCTTCAGAACAGGCATAGGGGACTTAAACTGAATGTCAGACTACTGTACAACAGAAGGATGGGGATGCATGAATGGTCATGCTCTGAAGATCAGGTGTTTATCAAGTGCCTACCATGTGCCAGGGCCTGTGTGAGCTTTGAGGGTTTAAAAGATGAATGAACACGCGTCATCCAGGAACAGATGTACAAACTTTTAAGTGCAGTAAAGTATGAGCCCACAAACTGGAAAAAAAAAAAAAAAAAAAAAGAATCATTGTAGGCCGGGTGGTGGTGGCAGAGGCAGCGCACGCCTTTAATCCCAGCACTCGGGAGGCAGAGGCAGGCAGATCTCTGTGAGTTCGAGGCCAGCCTGGGCTACCAAGTGAGCTCCAGGAAAGGCGAAAAGCTACACAGAGAAACCCTGTCTCGAAAAACCAAAAAAAAAAAAAAAAGATGTAATTTCCTTCTCTAGCATTTGTGAGGGCCTGAATCCAATCCGAGTAACCCCCCCTCCACTACACACAAACAAAATCCTGATCACAACACAATGGGATTATCTCATCAAAAGACACGCTGGAAGAGCTGGCATGGTGGTATACTCTCATAATCCTTGCCTTTGAGTGATAGAGGCAGAAAACCCAAAGGTTCTCTGCTCTGTAGCCGAGTTGTAGCCTGAGCTACAGAAGACCCAGGGAGATGGTTCAGGATGTAAAGGCATTTGTTGTCAAGCCTCATGACTTGAGTTCAGTGTCCAGAACCCACAGTGTAGAGAAAACTGGGGTATTTGTACACATACCCACATATTTTTAAGTGTAAAAAAAAGAAAGGAGGGAAAAAACAGTGTTGGTAAGGTGGTTCAGTGAGTAGAGGTGTTTTCAGGACAAGCCCAAATCGAATTTCCAGAACTCATACTGAGAGGGAAAAATCAGTAGCCATCTTGAGAGACGCTTCCCCCTCCCCTCCTCCAAAAGTATTTGCTGACCAGCAGTTTCAGAAGTGATCAGAAATTGAACTTATGGAGCTGGAGAACTGGCTCAGAGGTTAAGAGCACTGGCTGTTCTTCCAAAGGTCCTGAGTTCAATTCCCAGCACCCACATGGTGGCTCACAACCATCTATAATGAGATCTGATGCCTTCTTCTGGTCTGCAGACACACATGGAGGCAGATCACTGTATACATAATAAATAAATAAATCTTTAAAAAAAAAAAAAGCCAGGCGTTGGTGGCGCACGCCTTTAATCCCAGCACTCGGGAGGCAGAGCCAGGCAGATCTCTGTGAGTTCGAGGCCAGCCTGGTCTCCAAAGCGAGTTCCAGGAAAGGCGCAAAGCTACACAGAGAAACCCTGTCTCGAAAAAACCAAAAAAAAAAAAAAAAAAAAAAAAAAAAAAATTAAAATTAAAGGGCTCAATGATTAAGAGAATTTGCTGCTATTACAAAGAAAGCAGCGGGGCTGGAGAGATGGCTCAGAGGTTAAGAGCCCTGGCAGCTCTTCCAGAGGTCCTGAGTTCAATTCCCAGCAACCACATGGTGGCTCACAACCATCTGTAATGAGATCTGGTGCCCTCTTCTGGCCTCCAGTCATACATGCTGTATACATAATAAATAAATCTTTAAAAAAAAAAAACAAAGAAAGCAGCATCCATGTGTTGGCTCACAACTGTCTCTAACTTCTATAACAATGGATTGAAAATCCACTCTTGCCATCCACAGGCACCAAAGGACCTATGCATGTGGTACACAGACATACACCAGGACAAAACAAACGCACATTATCTAAGTTGTTTTTTTTTTAAACAATAAACTTGAGCATTTTTAAAAAATTAAATTAGCTAGAGAAGTCTGTTCCTCAAACAATTCTGAATGTCCGGGGGTCAGCATAGGGAAGGTGAGGGTGAGTGTTTGTGAGACAAGGGCAAGAAAGTGACCTACAAAATCAGACCATGTTGTCCATTCTACAAAGCCGAGAGACTGACCAGAATTTCACGGTTACAGAGAATTGGGTTGATACAGATGAAGAGACAAATTAGATGAAGCTTTTTGAAAATTCTATTATCTATTTATCTTATATATAAATGAGAACAAATACCTGATTGAAACTGGGGTCCATCAGGAATTGACTTTAAGAGGTCTTCTTTTCTTTCTTTTTTTCTTTCTTCTTTTCGAAGCAGGGTTTCTGTTGGAATTCGTGGCCACTGGCCACTCCCCTAGCTAAATGAACGAGCATGCACTGGAAAAACGATACGTCACCTCCTATGTGTCCACTGCGTGATTGTGTAATTTGCATGCAGCATGATCACGCAACTATGCGCATGCGTGGCATAACTCAATAAGCCTCTGTGCTTATGTGCAGGGGAAAACTATAGCAAGCAGGTCACACGTGTAGAGGCTAGGAGGATAAGAGTCTGTGGTCCAAAACTCACTGTTGGCAGGCTGCAGACCGTGTATGAGATTCCTCCGCTACAAACTGTTCAAGCCTGGGGAGTACCCTGCAGTTTACCTCTTCTTCATCAAAGTGAGGGGTGTGTCTTAAAAAGCACATCCGTCAGGGGTTGGGGATTTAGCTCAGTGGTACAGCGCCCAAGGTCCTGGGTTCAGTCCCCAGCTCCAGGGGAAAAAAGAAAACAAAACAACACATCTTTCAAATCTCTGTCTCCAGGTGCAGTTCTGATGCAGACTCTCAGAATCCCTCAGTCAAAGTGCTCCCCGATGTGCGTATTTTAAACGTAGAAAACAAGGAAGAGTACTCTTCTTTGAAGATCTGGTAGAATTCTGCACTGAAACCATCTGGTCCTGGGCTTTTTTTGCTTGGGAGACTATTTCCTTAGGGGTTATTGGACTAATTAAATAGTTTATCTGGTCTTGATTTAACTTAGGTATGTGGTATCTATCCAGAAAATTATCCATTTCTTTTAGATTTTCCAGTTTTGTGGAGTAGAGGTTTTTGAAGTATGACCTGATGATTCTCTGGATTTCCTCATTGTCTGTTGTTATGTTCCCCTTTTCATTTCTGATTTTGTTGATTTGGATGCTGCCTTTTGTTTAGTTTGGATAAGGGCTTGTCTATCTTGTTGATTTTCTCAAAGAACCAACTCTTTGCTTCATTGATTTTTTTGTATTGTTCTCTTTTTTTCTATTTCATTGATTTCAGCTCTCACTTTGATAATTTCCTGGCATCTATTCTTCCTGGGAGACTTTGCTTCTTCTTGATCTAGAGCTTTCAGGTGTTCTGTTAAGTCACTAGTGTGAGATTTCTCCAACTTCTTTATGTGGGCATTTAGTGCTATGAATTTCCCTCTTAGCACTGCTTTCATAGTGTCCCATAGGTTTGGGTATGTGGTGTCTTCGTTTTCGTTGATCTCTAGGAAGTCTTTAATTTCTTTCTTTATTTCTTCCCTAACCCATTGGTGATTCAGTTGAGCATTCTTCAGTTTCCATGAGATTGTAGGTTTTCTGTAGTTTTTGTTGTTGTTGAAATCTAACTTTAAACCTTGGTGGTCTGATAGAACACAGGAGGCTATTCCAAGTGTTTTGTATCTGTTGAGATTTGCTTTGTGGCCAAGTATGTGGTCAATTTTAGAGAAGGTTCCATGGGGTGCTGAGAAGAAGGTATATTCTTTTTTGTTAGGATGGAATGTTCTGTAGATATCGATTAAGTCCATTTGAGTCATGACATCAGTTAAGTCCTTTATTTCTCTGTTAAGTTTCCATTTAGGAGATCTGTCCAGTGGTGAAAGTGGGGTGTTGAAGTCTCCCACTATTAATGTGTGGGGTTTTATATGTGGTTTAAGGTTTAGTAGTGTTTCTTTTACATATGTGGGTGCCCTTGTGTTTGGGGCATAAATATTCAGAATTGAAACTTCATCTTGGTGGATCTTTCCTGTGATGAGTATGTAATGCCCTTCTTGATCTCTTTTGATTGATTTTAGTTTGAAGTCTATTTTGTTGGATATCAGGATGGCTACACCCGCTTGAAGAATTAATACCAATACTCTCTAAATTGTTCCACACACTAGAAACAGAAGGAACATTACCAAACTCCTTCTATGAGGCTACAATTACCTTGATTCCTAAACCAAACAAGGATACAACAAAGAAAGAGAACTACAGACCGATCACCCTCATGAACATTGATGCAAAAATACTCAATAAAATACTGGCAAACAGACTCCAAGAACACATCAAAATACTTATACACCATGATCAAGTAGGCTTCATCCCAGGGATGCAAGGGTGGTTCAACATATGAAAGTCCATCAATGTAATACACCATATAAACAAACTCAAAGAAAAAAACCACATGGTCTGAGTTCCAGGAAAGGCACAAAGCTACACAGAGAAACCCTGTCTCGAAAAACCAAAAAAAAAAAAAAAAAAAAAAACCACATGATCATCTCACTAGATGCAGAAAAGGCATTTGACAAAATCCAACACCCCTTCATGATAAAGGTCTTGGAGCGATCAGGTATACAGGGAACATTCCTAAACATAATAAAGGCAATTTACAGCAAGCCAAATTAAATGGAGAGAAACTCAAAGCAATTCCACTAAAATCAGGAACGAGGCAAGGCTGTCCGCTCTCCCCATACTTACTCAATATAGTACTTGAAGTTCTAGCCAGAGCAATAAGACAGCATAAGGAGATTAAGGGGATACAAATTGGAAAGGAAGAAGTCAAGCTTTCCCTATTTGCAGATGACATGATAGTATACTTGAGTGACCCCAAAGATTCAACCAAGGAACTGATACAGCTTATAAACACTTTCAGCAACATAGCAGGATACAAGATCAACTCAAAAAAATCAGTAGCCCTCCTATATACAATTGACAAAGAGGCTGAGAAGGAAATCAGAGATACATCACCCTTTACAATAGCCAAAAATGACATAAAATACCTTGGGGTAACACTAACCAAGCAAGTGAAGGACCTGTTTGACAAGAACTTTAAGTCCCTGAAAAAAGAAATTGAAGAAGATGTCAGAAAATGGAAAGATCTCCCATGCTCATGGATAGGCAGGACTAACATAGTAAAAATGGCAATTTTACCAAAAGCAATCTACAGATTCAATGCATCCCCATCAAAATACCAACACAATTCTTCACAGACCTGGAAAGAATAATACTCAACTTCATATGGAAAAACAAAAAACCCAGGATAGCTGAAAGAATCCTGTACAATAAAACAACCTCTGGAGGTATCACGATCCCTGACTTCAAGCTCTACTATAGAGCTACAGTAATAAAAACAGCTTGGTACTGGCATAAAAACCGACTTGTGGACCAATGGAATCA
>CABHPH010129440.1:0-13809 GCA_902168325.1 Peromyscus nudipes
CAGCTGCCGAACCACCGGCGGTTATGAGTTTAGTAAAATGGTGCACCTGCATTGCCAGATCTTTCAGATTCAAAAAAGCTGGGAGCCTGGATTCTTCTGTGAAGTCTTTCTTTTGAAGTGTTGGCAGCCAATGTTGCTTTAAAAAAAAAAAAAAAAGCAGCATTCTGTGGGCCAAATAAAACATGTCAGTGAGGCATATTTAGCTCCAAGGCTGACTCCGAAAACTTGGATCAAGGGCTATTTGTGTTCTGGAATCGTGACACACTAACAGGACCCTTTCAAGGCATGTGGTCTCCATCAAGCAAATGCCAGATAAGGGGGTGGGGGTGGGGGAGCAAACGTGTGAAGTGCTTTGGCTCAGACTTATTAGCGCTGCCAGTCATACCTAGAAGTTAACAGAGAGCTAGTTTGTTAATATTTCACATGCTACTAGAAAGCATTGGTTGTATCCATTCATGAACTTCAGAAGCAGTTATTGGCTAGACCCAGTGAGAGAAGCCAGTAATCCCAGCTCTTCAAAAGGCTGAGGCAGGAGGATGTCAAGTTTGAGGCCTGCCTGATCAGCATCATGACTGACACCTTGTCTCAAAATAAAAAGCAAAAAGAAGTCTGGGGATATAAGTCAGTGTTAGAACACATAAGGCCTTGGGTACAATCCTTAGTAATGAAGGAAAAAAAAAAAAGAAACATTTATTGAGCACCAACTCTATGCTAAGTAAAGACACGTCCGTTCTTTTCTGGGGGCCCAGGTTCTGTCTGAGACTTTCAGGGCCACACAGATTCCATCACAGCTACTCAGGTCAGCCATGTAGTTTCAAGGCAGCTTTAGGCACCTCACAAGCCAACGAGCATGGCTGGGCCCCTATAAAACCCTTTTATCAGCAGGCAACAATACAAATTTGGCGTCTGAGGCAGAGCTAAATCCTGACCGACAAGATTTAAGGAGCTTGCAGCCTAATGCAGCTATTTTCTTTCTTTCTTTTTTTTTTTTTTTTTTTTTTTGAGACAGGGTCTCTCTGTGTAGCCCTGGCTATCCTAGAACTTACTCTGTAGACCAGGCTGGCCACAAACTCAGAGATCTACCTGCCTCTGTCTCCTGAGTGCTGGGATTAAAGGCATGAGCCACCAGCACCGCCAGCTCAGAGTTGGTCTTCTCCTTCACCCTTCAGAGTCCTGGGGATTGAATTCATGTTGTCAGGCTTGGTTACAAGTGCCCACACCCAGTGAGCCATCTTGACACTCCACAACTATTTTCTTTAAGGAAATTTACACATTGCATTTTGCCTATCACGACAAGAATTTAAGATGGCATCCTCCCATGATTTTAAAGTTATGTTTATAAGTAGGATACTCAGTGTAACAGTATAATTCTACCTCTATACCCGCCCCCCCCCCAGATGGGGAGTCATTATGTAGACCTGGCTGGCCTGGGCTCATTATGTATCCCAAGATAGACTCAAACTCAGAGAATCTGCCCTTGCACCTGAGTGTGGGACTAATAGCCCGCACCCCACCCTGGGTACCATAACCTTCTTGTTAGCTGCCATCATCTAGTTCAATAATTTATAGACCGCTGATGGAATCACTCAAATCACCGGAGGTGGCGCTGGTCTGATCTAGCCACCCAGGGTAGTCTGTCCAGGCTGTCTGAATCTGAATCTGAATTTGATTTCAGATAATTTTCACAAAGGGAACTAGTTCCAGAGAATGTTGACTTTTTTTTTTTTTTTTTAACAAAGATTGAATTATTTTAAGGGAGTGATTCAACTCTCTTTCTTTTTTTAAGCAAAACAAATGTAGATTTGTTAAGGTTTATTAAGGAAAAGTGAGGAAGAACTATGGTGGGTAGGGGGTTCACCAAGGAAGGAGTAACCCCCTCTCTGTTTTGATGGGATTAAAAACTGCCACTGAAGCCGGGCGGCGGTGGCGCACACCTTTAATCCAAGCACTCGGGAGGCAGAGGCAGGCGGATCTCTGTGAGTTCGTGGCCAGCCTGGGCTACAGAGTGAGTTCCAGGAAAAGCTCCAAAGCTACCCAGAGAAACTCTGTCTCAAAAACAAAACAAAACAAAACAAAACAAAACACAACAACAACAAAAACAAAAAAACCAAAAACTGCCACTGAGAGGCGACATGACCTGAGTACACCTGTTTGTCCTTGAGTCCCCCGGACTTGCTACTCAGAACCTTCAAAAATATGATCTAAAGAGAGTAAAATAAAGTAGCATTTTGTTTTCTTACTTTTAATTTCATTTAAAAAAATTAAACCTGTTGCTATAATTTTCTCTTTCCCTTTAAAAAAAGATTTTCTTAGTCACTTATTATGTATGTATGTATGTATGTGTATGTGCCTTGAGTGTATTTATGTGTACCAATTCATGCAGCTGTTCATGGAGGCCAGAAGAGGGCATTGGATCCCTTGGACCTAGAGTTAGTCCTTTGTGAGCTGCCTAAGGTAAGTGCTGGGAACTGAACTCAGGTCCTCTGCAAGAGCAGCAAGTGCTCCTAACTGCTGAGCCATCTCTCCAGCCCCTTCAGAAGGTACTTTTTTGAAATATCAACTAAAGATGCTCTGGTGTTAACGCAGCTGTGGAAGACTGGTTGTTAGGTACCCATGAGCTACTTACGGCCATCTCTTTTTGTGTTCATCTACTGCCGACCCTTCTGCAGGCAAAAGACCACATGTGCCAGTTTGTCTTAAAAGACGTGGCTGGAAGCACCTGCTTAGGGCCCTGGAGAAAGTTTTCCAACAAGGATGAGTCAGTTTGGCCTCTTGGCCATTTCTTTTTCTTCTTGACTAGAACATTCATGTAACCCCTAAGTAGTTCAACAACTGTCTTGCGACCATGAAAACAAAAGCTACAATCTGAGCATAGTGGAGTGAGGGGTGGGGGGCTGACCACATCGACCTCCTGGCCCTGAGCGGAAGGCCTTTGTTTCTTTTACTTTCTTTGCTTTTTCTTTTGTTAAGATACCGCCACCTTGAAAGGTTAGGGTTGTTTACATCTCGAGCTGGGTTGTAATGCAGTAATAAAGGTCTGCCTTGCTCTTGCTCCGAGGTCTTGGGTTCTATCCATAGCACCAAGGAGAAATAAAGAAATAGGACCTTGTTCCAAACTAAATAACATATAAAGATCAAAAGCCCTTGGCGTCCTCAGAAAGACATGCTATCATAATACATCAACATGAGATTCTAAAGAAAACGTTCAACAAGGCAGCCTCTCATGAAATCAAAGGGCCTGTCAACAGACTTCCCCCGGAGTAGGCGGCAAACACATTATGCTGACAGATTGCCCGAAAGGTATTTAAAAATACCTGACTCTAGCCTGTATTTCAGAGGTTCGTGTCCTCATAGTCCATCATAGTTTGTGGCATATAGATTAAATTAAAGGCCTTTCAACTCTTCGAGCTCTGACTTGCCAAACTTAATACAATTTGAGTTTCAAATAATAGTGCCGGTGCTGGATGAGAACCTAAAATGGACCGAGGGAAAACTGTATGTTGGCAGTAGCTCAGGAGCATGCCCGCTATTAGTAACCTGTATGCCGGTGTTGGAATTACATGTTGTTATGAGCTGTCCAAAGTGGGGTCCTGGGTACCAAACTCTGGTCCTCTGCAAGAGCAGCAAGTGCGCTTAACCAATGAGCCCTCTTTCAAGCCTTGCTGCTGTTTTCTGTTGTTTGGTTGGTTGGTTGGTTTTGATTTTACTCAGCAACCTGGAGTTACAACGTAATCAATTAACTCCACTCTTGATAGAAGCCTAAGAAAAAAAGAAAGGGATAAGAAAACATGTGAGCAGATGTCTGCACAAAATTTGAACATCAAAGCCAGCACATACAATCCTGGCTCTCTGGAAGCTGAGGCATGAGGAGCCACATGAGTTCAAGGCCATCCTGGGCTTCATAGAGAGCTCAAGACTACACAGTGAGTGCCCTCCGAACATCTACAGTCTCCCCTTCCTGCCCACAATGTTTATCCCGGTAATCATTGCGTGTGCTTCCCTGCCCTTCCCACTGAACTGAGACCCCTCTGATGGCAGTAACTTTCTGTTTCTCTCAAGACCAGCCTCATTGGCATGCAACCTAGGCCATCACATAAGATCCTTTGCCAAAAGTAGCTAAGGATGACCTTGAACTTCTGATCCTCCTGCCTCCACCTCCGGACTCCTGGGATTGCATCATGCACCACCAGGCCTGGTTTGTGCAGTATCTCAGATCCAGGGCCTTGTCCATGCTAGACAAGCACTCCCATCCGCTCAGCCCCATCTTTGAAATTCTTGATACTGTTTGAACAAGTACAGGTGTTCCCCCACCCGGCCACCCACTTCCTGCTTTGTCCTGTGCAGTAGCCCTTCTGAATCCGTCTTTGTATCCCTAGTTCTTAGCTCAGTGATGATGCAGAGGGAACGCTCCACAAGATTCATTCCTTTTGCCAACCCCACTGCTCCAAGAACAGAACCTTGACCTTCAGCATGGATACAACTGCAGCTCCTTATGTACCAGGCACTGTACTAGCAGCTGGCGAGGCCTCAGGAAGCCAACGCAGGCAGGCAAGGCTGTCTTCTCCATCTCTGCAGGGAGCTGTTCCCCAGGAAGCTGCTAGGAAGACAGAAGGGCCTACCCCCAACTGCAGTGACAGTAGCTGACTCATTTGTACCCTCAGTTAGAGAAAAACACGTCACCTTGGGATCCTGACTCTGTCAGCCGAGCGGTTACAGGAAACAGGAGTCTCTGATGAATCTGGATGGATCTAGTTCTTTTCTACAGTGTGAGTAAGAAGGGAGTCTACTTTGTCTCTTGAAGTGTCTTTGTTACGATCACACCGACATCCCTAATTAAAGAGACGTTGTCAGCACTCTGTGTACTCTGGTTTCTGTGCACAAATCATAGCAATAGGCACTGTCATGGAAGACGGTCGCTGGCTCTCTCCCTCTTTCTCTTTTGCTTTTTTGAGACAGGGTTTCTCTGTGTAGCCCTGGCTGTCCTGGATCTCTCTCTGTAGACCAGGCTGGCCTCGAACTCACAGAGCTTTGCCTGCCTCTGCCTCCTGAGTGCTGGGATTAAAGGTGAGCGCCACCACCGCCCAGCATTGTTGGGCCTCTTTAAGCCAGCATACGAGGCGCTGAAACTTCACCACAAGGCAAGAACAAGCTAGAACCCAAATTCTGATATCCTCATAGGCTGGAATCGCTACGTGTGCTTACCCGGTCAGTGAGTCCCTGGGCCAATGCCTTAATCTCTCTAAACTTAGAGGTTTTTAATCAGTTAACTAACCCTGAGGTCACAAAGCTTTTCTGTAAAAGTAAACTAGAGCCTATGGGCCAGGCATGGTGGCTTGTCTCTTTCTTTCTTTTTTTTTTTTTCAGAGCTGAGGACCGAACCCAGGGCCTTGTGCTTGCTAGGCAAGCGCTCTACCACTGAGCTAAATCCCCAACCCATGGTGGCCTGTCTATCGTCTGTGCAACACAGTGAGCTCACAGCCGGCCTGGGATACAAAGGGAATCCTGTCTAAAATTAAAATCAGAAAACAGTCAAGCCAGGTGTGGTGGCTCATGCTTATCATCCTTCTGGCAGGAAGACTGCCAAAAGTTAGAGGCCAGATTCTTGGAAGTAATGCGTTCCAGGCCAGTCTAGGCTATGTGCAAGACTTTGTCACAAACAAATAAACTAGCTAGAACATGAATAATTCAAAGTACAATGTCTGCCCTTAGTTAGAATGCCATACTATGAACAGAACAACAACAACAACAAAAAAAAAAAACAGCATAAATAGCAAAGCAGAACCTAAAATATCCATCCTCACAGTTAACTGGACTGTTTCTGGCACTGAACCACACTTCTATTTTTCCTAGGACCAGAGTTCTGATTCCAGCATTCTCTCGGTGCCTTATGACCCACCTGTAACTGAAGTTGTAAGGGATCCAGTGCCCTCTTCTGGCCTCTGAGGGTATCTGTACACACACACACACACACACACACACACACACACCCTAAATCTTAAAAATAAATAAAAGTACGTAGTCAGAAATGGTATGCTCTGTGCACCAGATTAAAGACATATTTACTGCTATGCCGGGAAGACACTGACGTGTTTATTCATTTATTTTTATTTTTCAGTGTTGGAGAGCAAACTCAGGGCTTCCTGCATGCTAGGTAAGCCCTCTACCCCTGAGCCACACCTCCACCTTTTTCTTTTTTTTGCTCTTTATTTCCTTTCAGTTTTATTAAATTATTTTTGAGATTATAATATAATTACATCATTTTACCTTGCCTTTCTTGGTCTCCTTCAAATCCTTCTATATATTCTTCCTTGCTTTCTCTATCCCCTGGCCCCCCCACATCCCCCCTCCAGCCAACTCAACAAGCCACTGCTATATATATATAGCTGAGGTTAGCCTCTAACTCATGAGTCTCCTGTCTCAGTCTCTCCAGTATTGGGATTGCAAAAGTGTTATCATGCCCAGCTCCATTTAAGCTTTGTGAACATAAATTATTAGAAAATAAAAAACCAGGATGGCTTAGTAAGGGGAGACTAAAGATTCCTTGATATTTTTATTTTATTTTATTTTTTAAAAAGTCTCACTGCATAGATCTAGCTGGTCTGGAACTTGCTTATAGACCAGGCTGGCCTTGAACTCTTAAAAATCTGCCTGATGGGGCTGGAGAGAGGGCTCAGCGGTTAAGAGCACTGGCTACTCTTCCAGGGGTCTTGTGTTTAATTCCCAGCAACCACATGGTGGCTCACAACCATCTGTAATTAGATCTGATGCCCTCTTCTGGCCTGCAGGCATACATGCAGACAGAAGACTATATATGTAATAAATCTTTAAAAAATCTGCCTGACATTTTGGTTTTTAAGAAGTAGCCCTGGGGCTGGGGGTGTAGCTCAGTTGGTAAAGTGTTTGCTCAGCATAGATGAAGACCTAGATTCAGTCTCTGTGCTGTGTAGACTAGGTATAGTGGTGCACACTCATATCCCCAGCACTCCAGACACGGAGGCAGGAGGATCAGAAATTTATGGCCATTCTCAGCTACATTGCAAGTTTGAGGCTAGCCAGGACTTCTTGAGACTGTCTCAGAAAATAGAATCATTTAATGAAAGAAACCTAAAGGGAAAAGCAGGAAAGTCAGGCCTTGTGGGCGTGGAGACACTATGCAGGCTGGCCTGAAACTCACATCAGTCCTTATGCCTCAGGCTCCCTTCTCCATAGACATTTTGAACAAATATTTGTGTGAATGGACGGAATCTTCTCTGGGAAGAGGGTCCATGCCACTCACCCACCCCAAATGATGGGTTTCTCTGTGTAACAGCCCTGGCTGTCCTGGAATTCTCTTTGTAGACCAGGCTGGCCTCAAACTCACAGAGAGCTGCTTGCCTCTGCCTCCTGAGTGCTGGGGTTAAAGGTGTGTGCCACCACTGCCCATAGGGAAACTTAATTTTAAAAAGGCTAAGACTCACTCATCTAGCAGCCAGTACTAGATGACTAACAGGACAGAAGTTCCTTCCATCAAAAAAAAAAAAAAAAAAAAAAAAAAGGTTCCAGCTGGGAATATAACTCAGTGGCGGAGCACTTGCCTAGCTTGTATGAGGCCCTAAATTCACTTCCTAGCTGCTCAATAAAAACAAATAGCATAACAATAAGAAGGGACCCAGAGTACGACACAGCAGGGTGGTGGGGTGGGGAGGGGGCGGGAGGGGAGGACTGGTAGAGTGCAGAAATGATCACTTCCCTCATAGATATTTTGATATTCTAAGTTGTAGAATCTTAGCTCTCTAGCAGTCAGTAGAGGCCTCCAGCCCAGATCCTCAGGGACTAGGCAAGGCCATAGCCGTGGGTAGGAAGCAATCTGTCATAAGCCACAGTCGGAATGACATTGTCAGGCAGGCAGAAAAGGCGGTCAAGGACTTGCTCCTGGGTGTTCTCCGAGGTCTGCTGTGCCCTTTAGGGCCTCCTGGCAGACTGTTTTTCTCCACATAGGAAGTTCACATTTTGAACTTTAGTTTCTAAAACACATTAACTCCTATTTCAGCTTCTAAGGGGCAGGAGGGGACGTACATAATGACGACTCATCTGCTGCATGCCTCATCTAAGGAAATTATCTCTTCAACAGCGATCAGGTGCTCCTGACCCGTTCTTAAGTGTGGGTATTTTTGAGCTAACTTAGGAAGTGTGTAGGATAATTGTCAGCACTCAGAGGACCTAGTTCTAGCCTAGTGTTTAAAATCTCACAAATGCGCGGATGCCCCTTTCTCTGTGGAAGAAAAAAAAGAGATTTGCTCATGCCAGGAAAGCTGCAAAAAAAAAAAAAAAAGAAAGAAAGAAAAGAAAAAAAAATTGATCACTCCTGTCAAGGACCAGCAGCCGTAACCCAAGTATTCTATTGTGCAGAAACAGCCCAAAGTAGGACCATTATCCCTCCTCCCCTACTGTGTGTATGTGTGTGTGTGTGTGTGTGTGTGTGTGTGTGTGCATTCATATGGAGGCCAGAGGTGCATGCTGGTGGCCTTCTTGGTTACTTTCCCCCACCCCCAATTTTATTTTATGTCTATGGGTGTTTTGCCCGCATGTACGTCTCTACACCATGTGCATGTAATGCCCTCAGAGGCCAGAAGAGGGCACTGGATCCCCTGGGACTGCAGTTACTGATGGCTGTGGATGCTGGGACTCAAACCTGGGTCCCCTGGATGCTCGTCCAGTGCCCTTAACTGCTGAGCCATCTCTCCAGCTCTTCCACTTTTTTTTTTTTGAGATTGTGTCTCTTCCTGAGCCCGAAAATCACCCATTCAGCAAGATTCACTGGCCAGTGAACTCCAAGGCCCCTCCTGGCTCTGTCTCCCCAGGGCAGAGGTTACTGACAGGTATCACCATGCTCGACTTTAAATGGGTGCTGATGATTCAAACTCAGACCCTCACGTCTCTGCAGCAACTACTTTTCCAAAGTGAATCGCCCCCCCCCCCCAGCCACTCTCTGCCCTCCTTCTGTTTATTTGTTTTGAGACAGGCTGCCCTCAAACTCACTGTGAGGCTGGCCTTGAACTCCTGGCCCTCCTGCTTCTACCTCCTGACTGTTGGGATTACAGGCATGTGCCACCATATCTGTCTCTATCATTTTCCCCACAGTTTCTCTCTCTTTTTTTTTTTTAATTGTTGTTGTTGTTTTTCGAGACAGGGTTTCTCTGTGTAGCTTTGCGCCTTTCCTGGAACTCACTCTGTAGCCCAGGCTGGACTCGAACTCACAGAGATCCGCCTGCCTCTGCCTCCCGAGTGCTGGGACTAAAGGCATGCGCCACCACCGCCCAGCAGTTTCTCTAATTTTTATATGTTTGTGGAAACACTAAAAATATGGCATCTACCAAAAGCAGTCCTCATGGAGAGAAAGAAACCAGTATGTGCTTAAGGCTTGTTGGTACCAGGCACTAGGCTAAGGCTGTATATTATTACTCATTCAACCCCCCACAAAAGTGTCTTCAAATAAATTTTCTTACGGGTCTTACTTTACGGATGCAGAAATTGAGGTTTAGAGGGCAAATTCCAGGTTCCTAATCACCTAGACTGTCCCCACCTCTCTCTAGAATTGGACTCATCTGCAGGCTGTCATGTGACAACATCCAGCCTTGAGGGCATCAGCCATCCAGACAAGAAAAAGAGGGACGAGTAAAACCCCCTTAGCTCCACCAGGTTGCACTGTAGCGCTGCTTACCTGTGTTCTTCAGCAGCCTTCTTCCACGGAGCTCTGAACTTTGCCTGCCTGGGTCTAAGTGCAGGCTTCTCACCCCGTTTTCTGTGAGCTTCCAACGTGGCCAGTTTCCCTGAGGATGGAGCGTGGCTCACCCCACTACCTACAGAGGTTACGGTACAGCAAATGAGCCCCCAAACTAGCTCCACTATGCAAGAACGTGCTCTGCTTGGAGAAAGTCTGCTCAGGTTTGCAGAACCATTTGGCAGAATAGGAACACAGAAGGCTGGGGATGTAGCCCAGTGGTCAAGCCCTTGTCCAGCATATGTAAAGGCCTGGGTTCAAATCACAGTAATGAGATTTTTTTTAAAAAGTGGGGGATGGTTATACAGAGATGTTCACCTACAATCCAGGAGGGGATAGGAGCTAGAGAGGTTGCTTGGCAAACCTCATTCTGGGCAAAAGACCCAGCTCAGAATATCAAGGGCTTCCTGCTAGGAAATGCAGTAGTGACAAATTCAGGAAGGTTCAATATTTGAGAATCGAGCCAGGCCGGGAATGGTGGCACATACCTGAAATCCCAGTATTCAGAGATCGAAGGTAGAAGGCTGGTCAATTCTAGGGCAGTCTGGGTTACATAGCAAGACCCTGTCTCAAAACAAGAAGAGGAAAGGTGTCGAGGGTGTGGCCTTTCCTCGCCTATACCCCACTCAGGGTTAGAATGCCACTCTCTCCAGATCACATGTAACAGTCCTAAGCTCTGCACCACAGTGTATGCCCTGATTTGGAAATACAGCTATTCTAGATGGGATTAGTATAGGCATCATGGAAGTGGCCCTTTCCTAGGACTGATAAAAAGAAATTTAGAAGGCTGGAGAGATGGCTCAGTGATTAAGAACACTAGCTCCTTTTCTAGAGGACCTGGGTTCAATTCCCAGCACTCACAACTGTCTATAACTGCAGTTGCAGGAGATCCAATGCTATCTTCTGCCCTCCGTGGGCAGCAGGGTACACAAGACATGCATGCAGGCAAGACATACATAGAGAATAATAAAATGAAATTGAATTTAAAACAAGAAAGAAATTTAGAGACACACAGAGACTGTCCTGTGAAGAAGAAGGCAGAGAATAGGCTGATGTACCCACATGCCAAGGAGTGTCACAACTCATCAGCAGGCCACTGGAAACTGGGGGAGGCATGGAGCAGATCCTCTTACCCCCAGAAGGGACCCCCCCCCCAGGTGCCAATTTGATTTCAGATGTTTGGCCTCCAGATCTAAAAGACAATAAAATTTTGCTATTGAAGTCACTCAGCTCATGGCATTTTGTGACAGTGGCCTTGCGAACTAAAGCATCCATTTGCTCTGGCCAATCCAGCTCTGATGCCCTAAACCAGAGCCTCAGAGAAGCTGACTTTTACGGAGAGCTTTTCACTTAAAATCGCATGTTCAGAGCTCCCAGGAAGGCAGAGGGAGCCCCCTGGAAGGCAGGGGGCAGTGATGAGAGCTTAGTTCCACTTACAGTGGGGAATGTTCCAAGCCCTGGGAAGCATGTGGTTTAAGAGAAAGGGGTCTCAGAATGGAGCTCGGTGCCAACTCTCAGGGAATACAAATATTCAACCCCACGTCTGGAACATGGTTGTTGCTGAATATGGCTCACAAAGTCTTTGTTCCCAGCCTTCTCTTTGTCATATTCAGGCTTGTTACCAACTTGCCTTTAGTTAATCTGATAAAGGCAGCCAGTTTCCATGGTTACCTCCAAGCATGCAGCAAGGTGCCTTTCCTAGGAGACCCTAGGTTTAAGCAAAATATGGCCCCTGACACAGTGAAAGTAACCTGGACCCAATGAACAGAATGCGATACTCAGGGGTAAACTGGAAACCCAGTGATGAGAGCTGGGTGTGTACTAAAAAACAGTACAGACCCTCCCCCGGGTTGCATCTGCTCCACACTGACCCCGCCCTAGGAAGTAAGTACCATGTCAAGCCCTTCATCTGGTTTTCCTCCATTTAGTCATTGCCAGGGTGAGGATGCCCAGTCACAGGTCCCTGGGCCGGTACTCAGTAAATCTGCAATCTAAAGCCAAGATGGGTCTCTGACACTTGTAGACGAGAGATGCTGGTCTGAAGCGTGTGCTCTGTGGTTATATGTGTGGGAGGAAGGACATGGCAAGGTCCAGACAACTAAGTAGGGTCTGAAATTCACTTATAAGGGTTTCCAGTTCCCACAGCATTCCCCATATGTCCTGGAAGCTCCCCAGTGCTCAGCCATGGCTCTGAGTTATCTAATTATTCCGATGGAGGGACCAGTAGTCATAAATCTGTCTTCACTTAGATACCGCTGCCGCCAAGTCGGTAGGTTCTCAAGACCACCCCTGCTTTCAGACAGCTGGCTACCAAAGTAGAGGTTCCCACAGCCACCCTCACAGATGACTCACAGACTTCAGAAAAGGTGCACACAGTTAAGATTTATTTATTATTTTATGTGTATAAATGTTTTGTTTGCATGAATGTCTGTCCACTGTCAGCCTGCCTGGGGCACAAGGAGGCCAGAAAAGGGAGTTGGATCCCTTTAAAACTGGAGGTATGGATGGTTGTGAGCCAACATATGAGTGCTAGGAACTGAACTTTAGTCTTCTCTAAGAGCAGCTAGTGCTCTTAACACCTGAGCCATCTAGTGCCACGTTGCCTTATTTATGGCGATAATTTATCAGTGTGAACTGTACAAACCAAAATCAGCCCGGGAAAGGGGCCCACAGGCAGAGCTCAGGAAGCGTCCACATGCAAGCTTCTGGTCATGCTTTCCCCAGGAGCCCTGGAGTCCTGACTAGAAGGTATAATGATAGCCACACAATAGTCCCATGCTCACATAGGGAAGCTCACCCAAGCCTTTCCTGTCCCGTGTTTAATGGGGCTTGACCACATAATGCTCCTGTGGCATTTAGTCTCCAGGCCCTTCTAAAGGTCACCACTGATATCATTGTGACCCAGAGTCCCCATCCCAACCTCCTGTTAGCTTTTCTGATGGCCAAAGCCCCTAGGCAAACAAAAACATTGCTATCTAGCAGGATATCCAGGAGCCTGGAGATCTCTGCTGAGTAGCCCAGGGCAAAGGCCAGGCTCCTTTGATGCCATCAGTCTTTCCTGCTTTCCGGTCCTCCCCAGCCAGCCTTGTGTCTCTAGTTTGGAATGGGCTCAGGAGATATCTGAGGTAACCTATGTTGAGCTAAGCAGATCTTACCCAGTGAAAGATTCACCAGGGAACCACTGTCCCCACTGCTGTGCTAGCAAATTGTGTGCCTTTATCCTGTTGCTGGGGAGGGACAGCATCTTGACAAAAAAAAAAAAAAAAAAAGTCCTTTGTGGCACACAGGGAAGCATCTACAATCTAATTATATTTATTTATCTTTTTCTTCTGTGGCGCTAGGGATCAAACCCCATATATTTATGGTGTTGAGCAAGTATTCTACCACTGAACTCCAATCTCAGATCTCAGCCTTCATATATATGTGTGTGTGTGTGTGTGTGTGTATGTATGTATATGTATATGTATATGTATATACACATATATGTATATGTATATATATATACACACACTTTATTTTTTATGTGTATGGGTGTTTTGTTGTATGTATGTGCACCATGTGCATGCAGTGCCCATAGAAGCCAGAAGAGGGCACCAGATTCCCTGGAGCTGTAGTTGTAGCCTTTTGTGAACCACCATGTGGATGGTGGGAATTGAACCCTGGTTCCTCTGCAAGAGCAGCCAGTGCTCTTAACCCCTGACCCATTTCTCCAGTTCTTACCAACTTCTTTAAATGTTCTTTTACAGAAAAAATTTGCTGCCACATGAAGAATGGTGGCATCTCGATTTAGTCAGTCCATTGAACATTCTACCTTTCCTTCATCCTCTGATTCTCGTCCTTAGGCCTCTTGGTGCCAAGGAGCACGTCTTTTCTTCTACCCCCATGCCTTGCATGAGCCAGTCGGGAAAGACATTCTGCAAGCATGAGTTCCTGGTTCGCCTGCTCATGGACACAGCTGTGTTTACTCTCTCCAGATAAGTGCTGATGTGGATGCTTCTGGTTGCAGGCCTGTCTGCTTTCTGGTAAACACACTTCGTTTTAAAGATTTA
>CABHPH010129441.1:0-16233 GCA_902168325.1 Peromyscus nudipes
AAGAAACACTTCTTCAATATACTCTGAGATCTGCCATGGCAAAAGAGCAAAGCATTAGTCTTCACTCTCATGTCCACTCCGCCATCCCAGGCCTTCACAGACACACTCCCTGCCAAGGCACATGGCCTCTTCTGCAGTCCCATCCACAGCTGCGTGCCACATCCATACATTGCTTAAAGGAAGTTTGACACCATTTTCTTGTTATCAAAGGGATTCCCTACCTCTCCCAGGAGGGTTTTCTCAATTCTGCCTTTCACCAGGCGTGCGTAATCTGCATCGTCATCCTTGTCTAGCTGTGCTGTGATAATTGGAGTGCTGAAAGAAGGAGAAAGGATCAGCACACAAGGGGAGGGACCAGGACTGTGTGCCGTGAATGCTATAAAATCTGAGTGTTACTCACAAACAATGAGTACTTTATTAGAACTCCCTTTGTGGAGGGCTGCAAGAAAGGACTTTAAAGGCCTGTCACTGAGGCTAACTAGTTTCAGGAGATATCAGGTGCCCATTCCATCCAGGAGAAGGTTTAAGAAAATTTCCTGATGGAGGGAGCCCTCCCTCTTAGTTATTGACTTTCTGCTCCCTAAGGAACCAACTCCTCATGCATTTCACCTCCCTTGGGTCCTCTCCAGCAATACCCCTGCTCCTGTGACCACCACTGTCATCTTCTGTCTTCACAGGAGACAGTATCCCATCAACACAGGTGCTTGGCACAGATCTGACCAGCATGCAGGAGGCAGGCAGACCTTCAACCACCCTGGATATCCACAGTTTCTGGTTTACAACCAGGAGCAGCTATTTCTCATTTGATATTTTACTCTTCTACAAAACTTAGAGAATAGGCAAATTTTTACCCCTAAAAACATCATGTATCTCTAGTCAAGGGTCTCTTGAAAACCTGATTGCATCCCTTGGGGCTTACAGAGAATGGCTACAAACCAATCAGGAGAAAAATCAATCAGGGATATTCAGGTGTAGAGTAATGGCACCAAAGGAATGACATGTCTACTGACCTAGTGCTCAACACTACTAGCTCATTTAATATTTTCCCTTTCATGTAACTAGTAGCCATAAAAAATACACAGAACAAGCATCCAAGAGATGGCTCAGGGATTGAGAGCACAGGCTACTCTTTCAGAGATCCTGAGTTCAATTCCCAGCAACCACAGGGTGGCTTGCAACCATCTCCAGTGGGATCTGACGCCATGCCCTCTTCTGGCATAAAGGCCTGCATGTAATAGAGCAATCATATATATGTATAAAATAAATAAACAAACCATAAAAAATAAAACTAAAATAAGACTAAGATTCCATTTTGACTATATCCAGTTTTGACCTGAGCAACTTTCTTTTTTTCTTTTTTCTTTTTTTCTTTTATTCTTTTCTTTTTTTTTTTTTGAGACAGGGTTTCTCTGTAGCTTTGGAGCTTGTCCTGGACTAGCTCTGTAGACCAGGCTGGCCTCGAACTCACAGAGATTCACCTGCCTCTGCCTCCGAGTGCTGGGATTACAGGCATGCGCCACCACCGCCCGGCAGACCTGAGCAACTTTCTAAAAGCCCAAACACTGATCAACACAGCAAACCTGCCCTCTGAATACCAGACAATGTCCTATTAATAAATCACAGGCATTCATGAACACAAGGACCACTGGACCTCAAGAAACAAGCCAGGGAGCCCCTACCTGATGGCCTTGGAAGCATTGATGATCTCTTTGATCTGTGGCACACCCAGGGTGATGTTCATGGAAGCTTCCCCTCCAATGTGGAAAGTCTTCAGGGTCGTCTCGGTGCCTGGCTCACCAATGCTCTGTGCACAGAGTGCACCCACTGCAGAGCCTGGCTCCATCTGTGCCCTACAAGAAGATATTATGCGACAGTGAAAAGGACAGCAAAATTGCTGGGCACAGGCTTCTGGTTACTGCCTCTTAAAAGAAAATATATAGATTCTGTTGGGTTTACTATGGAAACAGCAATTGGCCAGGCAGTGATTGTGCCAGAGAAAGAGACTGGCACGGACTAGAAACAAGCAAGGCAAGCAAGATGGTCAGAGGGGCAGACAACATGACTAAATTCTGTGTCCGCAGTATGGGATACGCAGAGGGCTGATGTCCAGTGTGTGGAGTAGTTTGCAGTGGTCCTGCTCTTACTGGGTATTGAGGTGGTCAGGGAGCTGGACTCTGCCACAAAGAACATGAGTTTCCTTATGGACAAAAGACATCCAGGAAATTCCTTGTAAGTCCTTTCATGTTAGGAGCATCCAGCCAATGGTCCCACTGGAGACCATAGATGCCAGGCACAAATCTGCCCAATCCTGGCAGTGATGGTGGGACAGTGTGCTTGTCACTTTTTATTATCAGCCTGACCCGACCTAGAGTCACTTGGGAAGAGGGACTCTCAATGAGGAATTATCTAGATCAGGTTGACTTTGGCATGTCAGGGGGTTATTTTATAGATTGTTAATTGAGATGAGAAGACTCCCCCTAAAACTGGCAGCATAATTTCATTGGCTGGGGCCTGAACTGTGTAACAGTGAAGAAAGCTAGAGCATAAGCAGAGGCAAGCAGGCAGCATGGGTGTGTTTGTTTATCTCTGCTCTTCACTGTGGATAGGATGTGACTAGATGGCTTGGCTCCCCCAAATAGACTCTAATCTGGAACTGTGAGCTAAAAGTCAATTCTTTCCTCCCTAAGTTACTTTTGGTCAGAGTATTTTTATCACATCAACAGAGACGAAACCAGGCCAGCCAGGATGCTGAACCCAGTAAGAATATCCCAGGCATGGGAGTCCTGCATTGATGCCTGGCAGTCTAGAACAATTAGCATGCCTACCTCATGTACTTGTCCCTACAGGTCTCCAGAAACTTCTCTATTTGGGTGGGGGTGATACGGTCCAACTGGTACAGCACACGAGGCTGGAAGGACAAAGCCAAGTGCACAGTCAAGACTAGCTGCATCTGTGAAACCCTGTGTCCCGACATGTCTGGAAAGGCCGTACCTCTGTTGTGCCATTATCATTGATGCCATATTTATCTCTGGTTTTCTTGATCTTCTCAGACACCCCTTTAATGAATGTTTTTATTTCCTGAAAAGATTATAGAACACACATCAATTGTACGATTCTCAATGATTAAGACAGCACAATCATTTTGTAATCCCCAACAATGGACACAGTGTACCATATCTTAGCAACTGCTAAATACACAGCATCAAGGATGCAATATGGGTCTTGGTTCTCTTACACAGTGCTTGTAAGGAGCCTTCCACTCTGGGGAAACTGACCCTCTGCTTAAGATGTGGCTAAGTCTCATTACACAACCTTTTCCTGTGATTTATCTTAGGCCCTATCTCAGCCACATGGCTGTGGGAAGAAGCTCAGCATAGCTCTGGGGACTTTATGAGGCTTACATTTTCACACTCAGAGTATGCATGACCCCACTGTGAAGGCCTCTTTGGAAGCATTATCAATCACTCTGAACATCACTGTCTCTGTCCTATGGTTACAGCCTCTCAGAGTGCCTTGGGCTAGTCAACTCTTCTTTTTCTTTTCTTTTCTTTTCTTTCTTTTTTTTTTCAAGACAAGGTTTCTCTGTGTTGTCCTGGAACTCACTTTGTAGACCAGGCTGGCCTAGAACACAGAGATCCACCTATCTCTGCCTCCCAGTGCTGGGACTTAAGGCATAGGCCACCAAGCCTTGCTCAACTCTTTCTTTATATTGAGAAGGGATGAGACATGGAGGGTAACCCTGCAGTTCAGACATCTTTTTAAATAGAAATGATTTCATTTAAGAAAGAGCTTTATTAAATTTTAAGAATTAAAGTCTCAGAAAGGGCTGGAGAGATGGCTTGGCAGTTAAGAACACAGGTTACTCTTCCAGAGGATCCAGGTTCAATTCCCAGCACTCACACAGTCAAAAACAAAAGGTAAATCAAAGAAACCCTCAAGGCACACAATAATGAAGGCCCTTAAGAGGAATGGAAAGACAACACAATGGTTTTCTGATCCGTGATGGAAAGATGCTGAAATCTGAGACACATGGCAGTCACTAGTGACAGATGTTCAGAATGGCTGCAGAAGGAATAAGGGAGTGGACGTGGGCTGGTGACAGGGCTCACACAGACCAGCTCTCTAGGTTCTTTCTCCTAATAGGAAGACAAGACATTAATTCTTCATGCTGACTAGTGAGATACTACCCAGGACACAACAAAAACCACACTATGACCACGGTTTACAAAATGCAGTGGGAGGCACTTGACAGACCACGTTCTCACCACCACAGGGCAGAGCCTACCTGCAGGAAGCTGTCTTGGCAGCAGAGGAACTCGTTCTTCTTCATGATGGCCTCAGTAGTCAAGGTGAGCTCGTTCTTACTGAGAGCAGGTTCGCTCTGACATGGAAACACTGCCTGAGTACAGAAAGGACATGGCATTACATATGCCTGGTGAGGGGGAGGGCGAGTACTAGGCAGAGGAATTTACTAGACAAAACTACTCAGTGAGCTTTTAGCAATCTGTTTCTCTTTTTGCTAACAAACTCTAGACTCCACTTTACATCTGAAAATGAAAACCAGATAAGCTGATACTCTGCCTTTTGTTTGTCTGAGACAGTCTCAGGTAGCTCAGGCTAGCCTCAAGCTCACTATGGAGTGAAGCTGGCCTTTAACTCCTGATCCTCTTCCCTCTCAAGCCACAAGATTACAGGCATGCACTATCACCCCAGTCAGCAATCCCCATTTTATTTAAAGAGTTCCACTCTAACTGGTTAGTATGGATCTACTATTCCAAACTCAACTCCAGCCCAGAACTGCCTTAAAAATGTACATTGCTGTAGCCAGGCCACATGGCACACCCTGTAATCTCAGCCATCTGGAAGGCCCAGGCACATAAATCACAAGTTCAAAGCTTGCCTGGCTGCAGAATATATTCAAGGCCAGTTTGGGCAGCTGAGCAAGACCTTGCCTGAAAATAAAAAGTAAAAGCATACCAAAAGATCAAGGTGTTGGTGATAGTAGAGTTTTTGCCCAGCATACCCTAGGCCCAGGCCTCAATTTCTGCACTAAAAAAACCATCCAGTCAACTACACATCTCCAGAGGGGAAGTGTGTCAACACTCCTCAAGCTCATGGGGTTTCCTCAATGTTTTAGTGCTTTCTGACCCATTCTCAACTTCCAACTACTAGAAACAACTGAAAAACCACCTCAGTAGAACCATTTTCTGCTGCTAGAAGATCTGGGTCAAAAGGCACTAAACCGAAATCCAGATGAATATTGTCCAATTACTATTCAAAAAGATTGGTTTCAACTCATATTCCTGGCTACAGTATATGAAATGAGCCTTCTGTCCAACAACCATTCTTTATAATGCTTGTCTCTAGTCCACTCCACTAGAAGAAAGGAGCCAGAGCCTCTTCCATTGGCATCTGATTTGGACTAACAATAGGCTCAGGAATGAAAACAGACAGAGTAACTAATAGTAGCAAGGTACCAATCCAGTACTGAGGCACAGATGATAAAGTGGGAAGTGTGGTACTATAAACAGTATCAATACTGATGTCAAAGCCCCCCCAGAAGACTGTACCCCTCAACAGAGTGCTGCATCTCACTTTGATGTTGTCCAGAACCCTTTTAAACTCCAGAGGCTCATCTTTGCCCTCCATGGCAGCAGGATCTAAGCCATCTCCTCCGTAGATGAACTGGATGATGTCACCAGTGGAGCTCCGCACTGTCAGATCATACTGGGAGCAGAGGTCTTCCAGGGATTTGACCAGCCTTCTCTACAGGAAGAGAAGGAGACTCAGCTGCCTGGGGAAGACTGCTTCATAGCACACAATCAGACTTGCCATTCAATTTCAAGGTTATAGGTCATTTGTTTACTTGTTTTTCATGGTGCTAGAGATGAACCCAGGGCCTTGTGTGTGCTAGGTAAGCACTCTGTTACCAAGCCACATCCCCAGCACAAGGTTACAAGTACTGAAATTACATCAACAGCACTTTATTAGAAATCCTTTAAGAGTCCCTCCTTTGGTCAGCACATCCTTGAAATAAACCAGTTGGTTTAGCTCAGGAGTTTTGTCTGTCGTCCAATATCTCTCCGCAGCTGTTGTTCCTTTCTCATCAGCATTGAGAAAATTCAAGGTTAATAAAGCACTATGCAGTCTATTTCTAGGGAAAAAAAAAAAAAAGAGTCCCTCCTTTGCCTGAGAACAGCAGGGCCGCAAGTACCTCACTAGCCTGTGCAGTGAGAGGCAGCTTATGCTCCAACCTCCAGTCTGACCTGTGTCAAGTCTCCCTGCAACAGAAACCTCACCAGCCCCAAGAACTCTGCACACTGCTTTCCTGGGCTGCTTAGCCTTCCCACCCAGCTCCCTATGGTACAAACTGGTTTTATACACATTCCCATCAGAGTCCATGCAGACTTCAGTGCAGAGAATCAGATGCAAGCCCTCTTTTGGGACAGAGGACAAGGAAGCAGGGCTACAGACTATGAATCAAGGGCAGCAACCATTTCTCAACTATGCTTGGGAAAACCTTCCCCAACCAGCCAGCAGTGTGACTCTGGCCTAGAGACTGAGAGAAATCCTAGAAAACAACCTTGCTCTTGCCAGAATCCACTGCTTCTAGTTTATCCCAGTGATCTTGGAAATTCATACTGCACATGTCAACACCCTAAGGCACAGCTCCCCACACCACGAGTGGAAAAGGCATTCACAGTTCCTTTTTTTTTTTTTTTTTTTTAAAAGATTTATTTTATTTATTATGTATACAGTGTTCTGTCTGCATTTATCCCTGCAGGCCAGAAGAGGGCACCAGATCTCATTACAGATGGTTGTGAGCCACCATGTGGTTGCTGGGAATTGAACTCAGGACCTCTGGAAGAACAACCAGTGTTCTTAACCTCTGAGTCATCTCTCCAGCCCCCACAGTTCCTTTTGATAAAGGTAGCACACCTCAAAACTAAAGGGCAATTCCCAGCAGATGTCTACAGCATCAGGGGATAACAAACAAGGTACAGACAGGGCACCATCTGCAACAAGTGACTCCGGCCACTATCTTACCCTCATTACCTTTATCTGGCTCACTGGCTCATCAAATCCTGGTTTGCAGTCTGCAAGGTCCTCACTTCCACAGGGGGACAGACAGGACAAGAAGAAGAATAAAGCTTATGGCCCAACAATGTGGCCTGCCACCTTTAACTGGTGTCATAAACAGTAAAAAAGATGAACAATTTTGGGGGCTAGCTAGGACTGTGCTCAGCAGTTAATGCACTGGCCTAGCATTAAGGAGGCCCTGAGCTCAATCCCCAGCAACAGAAACACACACTGATTTTCTTGCAACACATAGAGTCATTGAAGAATTGGGGAGTGGAAATGATCATAGAGTCTGGAAAGAAATCCTCTGCTGTGACCTTAAGGGACACACAGAGGGTCAAGTTTTACAGCCACTTGTAAGTGCATCAAAGAACCCTCTAGCTCAGCCGTGTTACCCTGAAGTTGTAATTCCTAGGAGCCATGGAAAGGATGAATAATGAGACCTAACCAGTGGCAAGGTGAGAGTCAGAAACCTCTCAGCAACTAGCAGGCAGTTGTCACCCCCATGCTCCAGTCATGTTAGGAAACAGCTCAGGGAGGCTGAATGAGAAGTCCAGGCTACAAGCTCAGCATCCCCCTCTAGGAGACTTAGCCAACTGTCTCTCTACCTTTCAGAGTGCACAGGATAATCTGAGCTGGGTTACTATTTTGTCTCTTTAGTTCCAGAGCACCAACATGTATAAATGTTCCCCTTCAACACCAAGAAGGGGGGTAAATTTCAGCTCTTGTACGAAACACATGCATGCGCGCGCGCACACACACACACACACACACACACACACACACACACACACACACAAAGACACACACAGAACAGGCATGGCTTACTCTCACACAGTGCTGTTGCTCTTTTGCCAATGACACTTCCTCAAGTTACCTGCATGTATCCTGTTTCAGCGGTCTTTACAGCAGTGTCTACAAGTCCCTCTCGACCAGCCATTGTGTGGAAGAAAAACTCAGTAGGTGTTAAGCCAGAGTAAAAGCTATTGGCCACAAAACCTTTGGCAGCAGGGAGCTAAAGAGAGGTAGGAAAAAAGAAAATCAAACACGGTTCAAGTTCCAAAATTCTAAAATCCATCCACATAAGAAAATGTCCCCTGGAGGCTACACACATACCCAGCCAGTGACCCAAGAACTGGCAGGTGCCCTACGTCCTTGTCTACAGGAGAAATAATTTGGACACAGCATCTTTGCTGGGGTACCAGTGCAGGTAAATGGCTCAGAAGAAGAAAATATGAGTTGGAGCTGCTATCCCAGAAGTGTCAAGGACTTCAGAGGGCACCCAAGCCATCCTTATTGTGAGCCAGTCCCACCCACCTCCAAACCAGATCCACCTGTAGCTAGAGCTACCGAAAATGTAAAATAGACTGCAGTGATGGCGGTGCAACTCTGACATACCAACAGTCACCGAAGAGGAACTTCACATGGGTGAAGACTGACATGAAGTACAACTCAATGCCACAGCCATACATTCTATGTAAACACCCAGTGAAAATAACCAATGGCTTTAGATCCTGATAAATCTGTGTTCCTCAGGGGACAATCTAGACAAACAGACCTTCAAGCTTCCACTGCCATTTACCTTCGAATGCTTCTCAAAGTGAGGCAAAGACCTGTTTTCAAAGCCATCTGGAACCCGGGAGCCACTGATGGCTTGCTGTCCCACACAGGCGATCATCTGTGATATGTTAATGAAGGAACCTGGGAACAGGTCAGAAATGGAAAACTGTACTGGAAACAATAACAGAAACCAGGCAGACCAGAGGGATAAAATAGAATGTGACACAGCACAACCCTTCCTCTCACAGCCTAGAGTCCAAGGGACTGAAGGACAGAACTACAGTAACAGTTGGGACCAAGAAAGGGCTCTGGGGCATGTGCAGGTGCGGGGTCCAGGGAAGGGCCACTGGAGTCTTTCAGATGACCGTCAGATTGGCCTCTGGACCATGGGGTCTGCAGAGGAGGATGGGGAGAAGGGATCCGAATGTGTGTGGAAGAGTGAGAGAGAAGCAAAGATAGAAGAGGGGAGACCCTAGGTGCATACCAGGAGCAGGGAGTAGAACAATGGGTAAAAGGCAGCCAACTTAGAGAGCGGGAATTTTATTTCATAATGAACAAAAATTACAGCAATAGAAGCCCTGAGGTTCTGAGTTTGAGCGTGGTATTAGGAAACCTAGTGCTATAAGGGTCTGAGTAAATATGAAGTTAAGGAAGTTTGCTACATCTAAGCTAGTGCTATAGCTCAGTGGTAGAGCACTTGCCTAAGATGCATGAGGCCCTGGGTTTGATCCTCATGTGGAGGCCAAAATTACTCAGGGTCAGAGAATCTGAGCTTGCTTTACCCAGAAGGGCTGCATAAGGGGATGATTTGACCATGGGCATGGTTACCAGGTGTTTGGAAGGGTCTACACTTAGCTGTTCAGAGTGCTTTGATCTAGCAAAGGTGAGGTCTTTTGCCCCACCCCTTGGCATTGTTATAAAAAGTCCTTTTGAATAAACAGAAAAGGCCTTGGGTAATGACCCAGGTCCTCCCAAAGCTATCCTGTGTTTAGGTCTGCGTACTTTCTGCCATGGCGGGCCATGGTGAGGAGAGCGCAGTCAGCCAGAGTGCTTGTTGAGAGCAGACTGAGAAGCTGACAACCTTGACAAGCTGAGCAGCAGAGACAAGCTGGCAGGCAGCGGCTTGCAGAACAGCATTCCTGAGGGTGAGACCGTGATGGAGGTAGTGCTTCAGACCCTGGGGAAACTACTAGCTGAGAGCACACTAGGGTGGGACATACCCAGGGAT
The DNA here is from genome assembly GCA_902168325.1 of Peromyscus nudipes. Lineage (NCBI taxonomy): Eukaryota > Metazoa > Chordata > Mammalia > Rodentia > Cricetidae > Peromyscus > Peromyscus nudipes. The sequence continues at coordinate 9,869 of CABHPH010129441.1, forward strand.
GTGGAGAAAGCAGTGGAGGTTTTTGAATCCTCCCTGCAATGAAATGTACAGGGTCTGAGTCCCTAGCAGCCGTGTGCAATAGCAGTGCTCCAGGTTGAATGGTGGATACACTGAAACTCACACCAGCCTGAGCTCCCAGCAGCAGAGTAAGGTGGAGCTGCCCTAAGGGCAACAATTGGCTCTGCAAGCAGGGCAGCCCCCAGAGGCTTCCTGGACTCTGAGTACTGCATTCAAAGACTACTGGCAAAGTAGGTAATGGAACCGGGGTGCAGTGGCTGCTACTGGCCAAGGCTGGGTTTCCTCCCAGACCAGGTTGCTGAATGAGAGCTGTAGCTCATAGCTGCAGGGAGGAACCTTGAGCTCCTGGGGTAAGAGGCAGTTGAAAGCCCTCGGTCCTGGGACTGGGAGTGTAAAAAAGTCACACAGATTCTGTTTGCTAGCTGCGCAGATAACTTTTTCCAAAAGACTCTGCAGCTGCTCAGCTACAGTGATGGTGATGCAACCTTCACCCTGAGGCAGAGTTCCTAGGGTAAGACTGTCATAAAATGCTGCTGTAACTGAAAGCAAAGTTTCAGAGACTGTTTGAACTGAACTGTTGCATTTAGGGGAACTGCAAAAAGTTTTTGGTTGTGGGCTTCTTCGTATTTGGAACTTTAAGGCTGGTATCAGAAAGCTTTTAGTGGAACATTAAGACTGGTACCAGAACTGTCATTCTGAACTTTGCAGACTTAAGAAATAGAATGGACAGGAGTGATTCAATTACAATAGGACAATTTTGAATTTACTTACGCATATAAACTCTATTAACTGTGATGACTTATGAACTGTTTTGTGTATGCATATATGCTTTATTAACTGTGGTGGTTCACAAATTGTTTTGTGTAAAAATGGTTCTGTTTAAATGGAGAAGTTTGGGTTTTTTTCTACACAGGCCCAAGATGCAGCTCAAAAAATTATAAAGAAAAGGGGGGGGGTAATATTCCTCAGTCTATTTAATTTATTAAAAAATATTTTCTTGTCTTTTGAATGGATTAATGCTAACTTGTGTTAATGTACCCTATGTTTTGTTAGCAAGAAATGCAAAATGTTTTATTAAGAAATCACTTTTGAATGTTTGCTTAAGTTTGTAAAAGTGTAAATAGTCCTATTGAGAGTTTGCTTTTGGATGTAAGTTTGTAGGAATTATAATTGTATATAGTAATATTCATGCTAGAATTACATTAATCTGTTGATATTAATGAACCATGGTTTGGTGAAGCTAAGGGAGTCTTTAGGTTTGATGCAGTTGCATCAGGAATTTACTGATTTATTTGCTGCAGTTACATCACGAGTTCATTGATTTAAAAAAGGGCTTTGTGCCGGGCGGTGGTGGCGCACGCCTTTAATCCCAGCACTCGGGAGGCAGAGCCAGGCGGATCTCTGTGAGTTCAAGGCCAGCCTGGGCTACCAAGTGAGTTCCAGGAAAGGCGCAAAGCTACACAGAGAAACCCTGTCTCGAAAAACAAAAAAAACAAAAAAAAAAACAAAAAAAAAGGGGGGGCTTTGTGCATCTGAGGCTGCTATAGACATCCTAGACTCATTCAAAAAGGTCATTCTATCTTTATCATCCTCTACTCCTTTACTAGGAGGTCTAGCAGCCATAAGGAACAGGAGTATTGCTTTAATTATTCCAACTACTTGCAAGCTCTTAGTGGAAAGCTGATTCAGAGCTGCACAGAGTTAAGCTCTGTACTCCCACTTGAGATTTATATTACTAAAAAGGGGGAATTTGTGGAGGCCCAAATTGCTCAAAGTCAGAAAATCTGAGCTTGCTTTACCTAGCAGGGCTACATAAGGGGATGATCTGACCACGGACATGATTACCAGGTGTTTGGAAGAGTCTATACTTATCTGTGCAGTGTGCTTTGATCTAGCAAATGGGTGGTCTTTTGCCCTGCCCCTTGGCATTGTTATAAAAAGTCCTTTTGAATAAACAGAAAAGGCTGTTGGGTATTGACCCAGGTCCTTCCGAAGCTATCCTGTGTTTTTGTCTTTCTCCTCTTCACTATCTTTCTATCTAATATTTTCTTATCCCTCTTTCCACCTCATGGGAACCCTTGAAAAGCGGGGAGCTGGCCTCCCACATCCTCAGCACCACAGACAGGAGAAAAGATTGCTACATTGCTAAATCTATTACTAAAATTTCCCAGCTTTCTTTTTAACACCAAATTTGGTCAAAGCACCTTCAAACTCAGGAACCCAGCCACATTACCAACCAGTTTCTCCAAAAGACTTAAACTACCCTACCCAAATCAAACAAAAGGTCAGATTTCCATGATTTAGAGACAGGCACTTAAAGAAATTAAGAGCCTCTATGAAGTTACAACCACCAAAGACATGTTCTAGAGCCAAGCCCCTGGCAGGGCACACAAACAGCCAACCCTGAGGGCTTAACTCACCTTTGGAGCCACACAGGGCCATGGTGAGGGGGCTGTTGCTCTTGTCCAGCTCTCGGAGGCAGGCACTACCAGCATGGTCCCTGATCACAGACAGCTCCTTCAGGATCAGGGCCTGGGGAGAGGGGCAGAGGAGGGAAGAAAATACAGTCTGTGAGGAGCTAACCTCTGGCTCTGCAGATCACAAACCTTTAATCTGACATTTTATAGAAAATTCGAGGACATTTCATCAGGATGTCAGATTTCTAATCATTGAAGTTTCCCGAATTCAGACAATCAAAAAGTGCAAGCTGCACAAAGGCCTTTCTTCTGCAAGGGTCTGGAAGAGTGTGAATAGCAAATTACAACAAAATCCTACATCCAGTCATGTGTACACGTGCCCCTGTAAATGCACAATGCTCATGTGAAGGAGAACTGTTCACTCTGCTTATACAATCTGCCTCTACCTGTTCTCATAAAGCATGCTTTCAATCTGCATGAGCAAAGAATGTGACAAGATGACTCCAGGATACCCTGACCTGTGAGCACAGTCACAATTCACAATTTAAGGTGCTGAGCCCTCTAGAAATCGTGGTCCTATTGAGGCCTTAATTAATTTTCTAGGTAGGTACAGTGAGAAGCCTCCTCTTATCTCTCTGTCTAAAACTCAGAAGATTGAAAAGGAGCAGACTTCCAGGGGATTAGTACACTCCTGTGAACCCAGCACTCAGGACTCTGATAGGATTGTGAATTAGCGGCTCTAGGTTACTTAGAGAAAGCCTGTCTCAAAAAAACCCTCACAGAAAGAAAGAATTCATCTTCCCCTCTCTTTTAGTTATTGTATTGCTAAACTTGCCTGACCTGGTTTTGAACCCTCTTTAGCAAACTATTTATATGTTCTGAACTCTCCATCTTCCTGCCTCATCCTCTAGGTGGTTGAGATTATAGGTGTATGCCACCACACCCAGCTGGAAAGACTTGATACTTCAAGAGCCTATCTTCCACACTCTAGGGAGGGAAAAGTGCAAGACACAGGCTATGGAGAAGGCAGAAGATAGCCAGGTATGGTAACATGTACTTGCAAATCCCAGGACTTGAGGCTGGGGTCAGAAGACATTGAAATTAAAGCCCTCCTGAGCTACAGAATGAGACTGTCATGAAATAGAACAAAACAAAGCCCAGTTCCCCAACTCCTGGTCCATTTGCTTTTGAACTTCAGGCTCCTAGAGGAGAAGACAGATTTTGATGTGGCCAGCTCAGCACTCAGCCAAGTGGTTTCAAACATGAGGAGGCTGTGGCCTGGGTGAGACAATCCAACATGAATATTTCCTATCCTGTATCCAAGTCATGGTAATGATCAACACACTGAGCGTTGGTGTGGGGTCTATGGAAGGATGCTGCAAAGAGGGAGGGTAGAGGTTCTGAGGGACAGTCAGAGCAGCCCCAGTGAAGCACAGCCCCATGTTGTCAAATGAACAGGTACCCATGTTTTTATACCAGAGTGTGAATGCTAAAAGAGCAAAGGTCTCTCCTTGCCAAACAAACAAGAACACACTGCAGGAATGGGACAAAAACGTGTCCCTTCTTGCTTCTCAGCCACCTTCTCTTCATGGCTTTTGGCCCATCCCAAACACACTGTAAGCAGGACAACTGACCACGCCGATCTGGAGGGCAGTCTCACCTCTAGTGTCTCCTCAGCAGTGCAGCCTGGCTGCTGCTGCAGCTTGCCTGTGTTCAGGGCTTCAATATATTCATCACACTTCTTGTAGCCAGCATGTAGTAGCTCATACTTGGCCTTCAGCAGTCCCTGGCCAGGTGTGACATCACCAATCCCGATGGAGAACCCACGGTTAGCTGAGGAAGAATTGGCAGGCAGAGCAAAAGAGCCATAACCATTAGTGCCAAGCTGTCAGGAAGAGCTCATCCCTGCTGCCTGTCCTCCTCCTCTCAGAAATCACTCTCAAAGAGAAAAGGAGGAGGCTGGGGTGTAACTCAGTGGAGAGAGCAAGAGCACTGTGTGAATCTGGGTTTACTTCCAGAAAAAAAAGGCAAATATAAACGCCATCTCTGGTAGAATAGGACTAAGCTGTGAAGAAGTGGGTGGGTGACTGAGTGTTCAGTGTTAGTTGCACAGGAAAGGAGAGGCCCTTTCAATGTCTTCAGGTAGAGAACCAACAAGTCTGGAGAGGCTTGGAAGTGAGACCACTAGTTCCTGCAGACACAGAGATGAAATGTACTGGAGACAAGGAGAATGGGTGGAGAGTCTGTGTAAGGAACTGGCTCTGGGCTTTGCTCGGAAGGAAGATGGCAGTTCACATCCTCAGGGAAGACCCAAGGGCTCTGGATTTGAGAATACCAGTTACAGCCGGATAGGACGACAAGAGCCTGGAGAACCATCTGTGCAATATATGATGGGAGCCCTGAGCTCCCACCTTGGCCAGGTTCCATGGCTCTATCCCCAGGGTGGGAGACTGAAACTAGAAGAGATGTCTCTGAGGAAATCAAGCCTCCCTAGAGAAAACTGTTATTGATGGGGTGAGTGGTGGCCCTGCAGTGAGAAGGCTGGCTCTCAGTTCAAACCAAGGAACCTAGAGGACAATAAACCCTGCAGCTCTATTTCCAGTCAGTGATTAGTCTCAGACCCCAAGGATGAGTGGATAACCAAGAACAATATGGATCTTATGCATTTTAGGGCAGTTCTGTTTTTGGTTTTTTAAGATTTTATTTATTTGTTTGTTTGTTTGTTTGTTATGTATACAGTGTTCCCTGTGTATGCTTGCAGGCCAGAAGAGGGCACCAGATCTCATTACAGATGGCTGTGAGCCACCATGGGGTTGCTGGGAATTGAACTCAGGACTTCTGATCTCTTAACCTCTCAGCCATCTCTCTTGCCCTTTAGGACAGTTTTGAACATGAAATATGAGACCACAAATACAAAAGGAAAGGAAATGGAAAATTCAGGAAGCAAAATGAAAATACTCAGTAAAACTCCTTCAGAGCAGTCAAAGTCAAATCCAGAGATCAGAGTGAGGCAGCTCCAGCCTGGTGTGGCAGTGCACGCCCTTAATCCCAGTGCATGGGAGGCAGAGCCAGGCAGATGCCCATGAGCTTGAGGCCAGCCTGGTCTACATACCATTTTCCAGGGCAGAGGGGGCTACATAGTAGATTCTGTCTTGAAAACATAAACAAATAAAACAGAGGAAATTGGGAAAAAACCCAATGTAGAGAACAGACAAAGCCCCACCTTATCTGCAAATAATAATCATGGGAAATTATATCAGAAATCCAAAACTTACCAAAGATAACATTTTATATCAAAAGAAATAAGGAATGACTAAAGACATAGATTAAATAAAAGAAAGGTAAGAAAAGCAGAATTGATCCCATAACTGGAAATGCAATTAACACAAGTTCCAAACAAAAAGAAATGCAGATAAAATTATTAAAGAAATAATGAGGAAATTTCCAGAAAGAAGGATACTGCTGCAAGTTTATAGGAGCTGACTGAGTGATTAGCACAAGAAATTAAAAAGCCTAGACCAGGGCATCACTGTGAACTTTTGGGAAAATACTAAATATAAGACTGTATGGCCTCCAGGATGGGAAAAAAAGGTTCAAAACACTGTGGGACTAGAAATGGCTGCACCCTTTTCACAGTACCTGAGAAGCTACAACAGAATAGAACAATACTGAGGGACTTCTGAGGGAAAATATTCAGTCTAGAATTTTCCATCCAGGCAAAGAGTTAGTCAAAACTAGAAGAATCAAAAGTTTATGGTTGGCAAGATGGTTCAGTGGATAAAAGTGCTCGCCACCAAGCCTGACTACCAGAGTCTGATCCCTAAGACTTACCTCCACACTCATGCTGTGGCACTAGTGTACCCATACTCTCTCTCACACACATACACACACACACACACACACACACACACACACACACACACACACACA
>CABHPH010129441.1:21686-38211 GCA_902168325.1 Peromyscus nudipes
CCCACTCAGACTACATAAAGCACCCTGTACCCCCACTCAGACTACATGAAGCCCCTGTACCCCCACACAGACTACATGAAGCCCCACCCTACCACCGTTCCCCCCTCAGCCTCCATCACAAAAGAAACAACAAACACCTGCCAAGTCTGTGGAGCTCAGTGAGTACACACTAAAATCAAATGAAGAAACAACCGGTAAAAATACCTTGAGCAACCTCAAGGGTCAACGACAAACCTAAATACAGGACAGGGCATGGTGGTGCACACCTATAACCCCGGCACCTGGGAGTGCGGGACAGGATTCTGAGTGCCAGACCAGACCAGCTGAGCCACCCAGGGGCACCCTGTGTCAAACGAAGAGTAGGAAGACTCCTAAGTACAGATAACAGCATTCAGGCCATCGTCTGAATCACTCTGCCTGGGAAGACAAAGTCTCCTTTCTAGGTAACACTCACCTGTTAGGAAGTCTTGAATGGCAGCAATGAGTGGCTCCCCATTTCTCGGTGTCACAAGGTTCGCTTTGGTCTGAAGGAGAAACAAGCACAAGTCAGCCCCTCTGGCTGGACAGTGCAGCCTGAAGGTCTGCATCACGTGACTGTAGGCATCACATGACTGCTGAGCTGAGAGGTCTCCACCCCAGCATTCTTACTATCGTGCAGTTGCCTTATTGATCAAGGGAAAAGAAAAGTCCCTAGTAGGGGTTCACTCTGCAGCCCAGGTTAGCCTAGAACTCACTATGTAGCTTATGCTGGCCTAGAACTCAAAGTGATCCTCCTGCCTCAACTTCTTGAGTACTGGTGTTAACAAGTATGTAGAAAAGCCTAGCTAAGAACATTCCCTTCTGTGAAAGCAGTATGATCTCTGAAATCAACCAATTTCACATTTCTCCACAATGACAGAACTGAGTGACTTCTCTTGTTAAGTTCTAACAGCAATTGAGAGCAAGCAGAAGTTCCTTGTCAGAGCGGGAATCTTCTAATGTTCATGAGAGGCTGTGGAGGTACTCCTGTGAGTCTGTGGGTTTTCTGGGCCTCCTTACCATGTCCAAGGTCCTGTCAGGCAAAGACCTTTTACTTCCCATTTGTGAGCCCTCACAGGGTAATGACCCTACATCCGGAGTGGCCATGACACACTCCGCTAGGTTTAGAGACCCTCTCAGAGGGAAGACGGCAGGTGGCCTCACGTTAGTAGGGACATGGGGTAGAGTTTCATGGTTTTGTAAATCTGTGTTCTCTGGGCCCACATCCATGCTGGGCCCTACAGACCTTACTGAGAACTGCTGCGTCAAAACGTCTCCAGTGACACTCACAGAGATGTGTTCAGATGGAACAAGGGACTCTTCCATCCCAAGTGTCCAAGCCTGTAGTTTATGGTTGTTATTTTAATCAATAAGTTCTTATAACAAAATGACAGTGGTATGGCTCCTGACAGGCAGAGTTTAACTGACTGAATCCATGTGGTGGCTGTTATTCCCAATAACATTTTAATATTATTTCTAATTATAAAAACAGCACGTGCTTTTGGCTTAAAAAAACAAAAAAACAAAAAAACAACCTAACTACAAATATAGACAATTCAAAACCCCACAACTAACCCATGGGCTAAGGCCTCCATCAATGAAAGGCAAAGTATCCCATCAGTGATGGATGCCGTGGCTAAGCGTGGTGAAACATTGAAGTATCTCATCAGTGATGGAAGCCATGGCTGAGCGTGGTGAAACATTAAAGTATCTCATCAGTGACGGAGGCCGTGGCTGAGCGTGGTGAAACATTAAGTATCCCATCAGTGATGGAGGCCGTGGCTGAGCATGGTGAAACATTAAAGTATCTCATCAGTGATGGAGGCCGTGGCTGAGCGTGGTGAAACATTAAGTACCACATCAGTGATGGAGGCTGTGGCTGAGCGTGGTGAAACATTAAAGTATCACATCAGTGATGGAGGCTGTGGCTGAGTGTGGTGAGACATTAAGTATTTCATCAGTGATGGAGGCCGTGGCTGAGCATGGTGTCTCATGTCTGTTATCCTAGTGTTAGGAGCAAATGCAGGAGGATCACAGTGAGTTCTAGGCTAGCCTGGGCTACAGAGCAAGCCCATCTCAACAAGGAACTGTGGAGGCTGGGAGTGTGGTTTAGTAGTCAAAAGTAACTGGATTTTATTTACTCATTTACTTTTAGTGGGGCTGGGAATGAAGTAAGGGTTACAGCCACACTCTGTCCCTACAAGTGGTTTTTGTGGGTAGCAATAGGGGATACTTACAACCATACACAGGTGAGTTTATAATGTAGGAAGGTAGGCCAGAGGGGAAAATACTCAAGCCAGACTAGGGAGACTGAGGCAGGAGGATCGCTTGAGCTCATGAGTTCAAGGCCAACATGGGCAACACACCCAGGTCCCAATTAAAATCCACAAGTCCAGAGCTGTACTTGTCAATAGTCAGGGATTACGAGAAGGGTGGAGCCCTACACAGTAGACACCCAATAGTGCCATGTGCAGCAGGATGTGGGGGCAGTGTGGATGGAACAACAGGTAGGGACCAACTCCTAAGAGCAGCATGAACCCCCCCAGCATAGAACCTCTGCAGCCACAGCAGTCTCAAAAATAATTAGTCTAGTGCCCTTTAAGAGGCCAAAGCAGCACATAATACACTTTGGGAAAGTTTTCATTTACAACATACTGGGCAATCCACTTAGTAGGGCATCTTCCCCCACAGTACCCATACTGGCACTGGTGCACAACTTTTTTTTTTTTTTCTTTTTTGAGACAGGATCATGTGGTCCATGCTGGCTTTGAACTCATAATGTTCTTGTCTCTGCCTCCAGTGGGCTGGGGCTCACTCTGCAGCTCAGGTTCTTAAGTGCTGGGATTACAGGCATGCAATACACCACCATTCAGACTATTTGGTTTAGTTTCTTTTTTTGTTAGGTTGTTTGTTTTGAGACAGAGTTTCTCTGTGTAGCTTTGGCTGTACAGGAACTCACTTTGTAGACCAGACTGGCCTCAAACACAGAGATCCGCCTGTCTCTGCCTCCAGAGTGCGTCAAAGATGTGTACCACTACCTCCTAGCTAGTTCATAGCTGTTACTCATCAACATATATTCTTCCAAGAATCCAGTGTAAAGACCAGAAAATGTCATCCTACCCTAAAAAGCACTTGTGAACAACTCACTTTTATGCTACTATTTTCAAGACTGTTCAAAGGCTCAAAGGGAACCATTGAGAAAATGAGACAGAAGAGCACAAGCCTTGTAGCATGTGTGAGAACAGGAAAGCCCGGCTTCTCTGGCATTGGTCCCTGCATGGCTCTCACGTGGGCCCTTTTCATAGGCAATACCCCAGTACCTACCCCCATGAGAACGAGGGCCTCTGCTTTGGCCTCCTCTGTCTGGGGAAGGTGAAGGTTCATTTCGTCCCCATCAAAGTCTGCATTGTAGGGGGTGCAGACACATTCGTTAAATCTGAAGGTCCGGTGGGGCTTGACCCTGGCCTGTAGAACACCAAAACAAAACATGAGCACCCAAAAGCGTCCTTGTTTCAAGCCATGAGGAAAAATCAAACATTGCCTAGAAAACTAGGCACTTAAAGGAAGTAAACTTCTATTTCTTCTGTTGTGGTTAACAGAAATCACTGGCAGATTTAGTCAAGCAAGCCACATTTAATATGAGGCAACACTGGAGACAATGCATACAGTCCACACTCCTCAAGTATTAATAAAGTTTCCTACTGAGTCCATAACAGGGGAAGCCACAAGACAGGAATCCTAAGCCTATCAAGTAAGGAACTCAGAAGTCAGTGGGTCTCAACTCCCCAGACTGATAACGAAGGGAAAAGAACCAGCCGTGTGTGCTGCCTTTCCATTGTGAACTGTTCTTCAGAGTGAGCCACTGCCCTAACAGCAGAGTAAATACTTTCATTAAAACAAGTATGGATGGGGCTGGAGAGATGGTTCAGTGGTTAAGAGCACTAACTGCTCTTCCAGAGGACCTGGGTTCAAATCCCAGCACCCACATCACAACTCACACCTGTCTGTAACTCCAGTTTCAGGGGAACCATAGCAAAACATCAATGCACGTAATTTTTAAATAATTTTTTAAATTTTTTAAAAAAGGCGGCTGGATAACACACGAGAACAGAAAGAAATTAGAGACTGGGGACCCCTGTATACCCTCAAGTATCGCAATCTTCTTCTCAGCATCAGCAAGTGTGGGGTGGCCAGATCACATGAACATCTCCAAACAAGCCAAGAGCAATAACCAGCACCATCTATGCATCAGCCCTGCCAAATAGCTGAGCCTGAATCTGGTGAGCCTTCAGGCTCATTTCAAGCTCACAGGGATGAAAAGCAGTAGCAGCAGTGAAGCCACATCTGCAGGGGGCCCACAGCCCTCAGCGTTCTTTAGTCATGCTGCCCCTAAGCCTATGGCACTCAACACTCTGCAAGAGACCTGCTGTGCAAGTCTCTTCAGCATTTTAGGTGCTAAGTTTCTTTTCAAATTTTTTGTTTTTTCAAGTCAGAGTTTCTCTGTTTAACAGTCCTAGCTGTCCTGGAACTTACACCATAGACCAGGCTGGCCTCAAACTCACAGAAATCCACCTGCCTCTGCCTCCCGAGTGCTGGAATCAAAGGCATGCACCACCACCACCTGATATTGGTTGCTAAATTAACAGGTAAAAGCAAACCAAATCAATTTTTTGCCTATTTTATATAAAGCTGTGTACACAACACACATATTTTTCTTTGCCAAATGAAACCATTCTAGGGATTTTCACTCCAACTCTCAATTAGATCTGTGCCACAGTAATGTTGTGTATGAACCTTATACCTCACATCTTAAAAACACTGAAGGGAGGGGCTGGAGATGGTTCTGAGGTTCGAAGCACTTGCTACTCCAGAGAACTTCCAGTTTGCTTCTCAGCACCCACTTTAGGCCTTTCACAGCTGCCTACAATTCCAGTCCGGGGATCCCATGCCCTCTTTGGGTCACTACACTTTCCTGCACACATGTGGCATACATCAGACACCCCCCCACATGTATATATTAAATGAAGGTGAAATAAAGTCAAAATCCAAGTTTACTCCTGACAACCTGACTTTGGTCTCTGGGAGGCACCTGGGAGAAGAAGAGAATCAATTTCTGCAACTTGTTCTCTAACTGCATATGCACATCATGGCATGAATGCAAACACACACTAAATTGAAAGGTTAAAACAAGTTTTATCTAAACAGAAAGAGAAACAGAAAGTTCAAAGTCACAAAACTTTGGGAGTTCCAGCAATTTTAACTTCACTTGTTCAGAATTCAGCTCTGAGTAGACCCTGTAAGTTCCCACTCAGCAGGAACTAAGAGTAGCAACCTCACACTCACCAGATGGGCCATGATGCTCAGTTTGTGCAGCGAGGGCTGCCGGTTGAACAACACCACATCTCCGTCTATCAGGTGTCTCTCTACAATGTCGCCGAACTTGAGCTCCTGAGCCATCTTTTCCCGGTTTCCATACTTCAGGAACCTGAGAGTGCAGGATACACACACACACATATGGTCTCTGAACCAAGTTCTCTCAACACACTTCTCCCACTCAGATCAGAAACTGATGTCTATGACACTTAAACTAATCTAAGACGCTACAAACTTACTGACTTATTTGAGACAAGATCTTCCCATGTAGCCCAGGCTGACCTGAAATCTATGAGCCTCCTGCATTAGCCTTCCAAATGCTAGGACAACAGACATGTGCCTCCATACATGACTTCATTTCTTTTCTTTTTTCTTTTTTTGAGATAGTTTCTTTGTACAGCCCTGGCTGTCCTGGAACTGACTCTGTTGACCAGGCTGGCCTTGAGCTCACAGAGATCCGCCTGCCTCTGCCTCCTGAGGGCTGGGATGAAAGGTATGTGCCACCACCACCCAGCAAGACCCTATTTTTAATAAGAGGGTGCTGGGAACTGGAGGTACAGTTCAGCAGTACACAAGGTGTTTGATTAGCATCCTGAAAGCCCTGGATTCAGTCTCCAGATCCAGGAGAGATGGATATTAAAATATGAAAGTATTTTGTTTTAGAATCATAGAAATATAGTAATATTCTTTCTTCTAAGGGATCCTTAAAACCCTCATGACATAAGCCACTGGTGGTCACCTCACCTGGCTGTGCAAGCCAAACTTGGTGAAATGAGCACCAATGAGAGATCCTCAAGAGTCCAGTGACATAGAAAACAAGCTGTTTGTATTCTCAAGGGAGTCTGTGTATCTAGGTCTAATAATATCACATATAAGAGAAAAATACTTCATGCATATGCAGTGATCAGAGACAATGACAGGCACAGGACTACTCGATTTAAACATCTACATTCTACATGCCCAAATGTCCGTCAGTGTATCTAGAATGCATTCCATGGTTCTGGTTAACAGTACCGTCAGGCAGGTTAATCCCACACAACTGGGAAAGCATTACCTTTTCATCTGCATGTGTCTCTGCTGGATGAAATTGGCTCCTGGGTGAACATCAGGGCCATTTCGAACCAATTTCCTCAAAAAATTGATGTTTGCTTTGTTCACCTATAGGGTCATGATAAAAACACAGTAAGACAGTTTCCTTAGCCAACAGTACTCAGTTGTTCACTGTATAGGTTCTAATGAAAGAGAGCTACCACGGGGCAGCTGAGGCCCCCAGTCGTGACTATAGTTGCAAGAACAGCAAACTGGCAGACAGCAGCCTAGATCTAAAGAGGCTTGGCTAAGTCTTTCTCAGTTTCTTATCTCCCTACGTGTACTGAACTGCACAGTACTGTGAATGCAATCTGTGGCAACTTCATCTGCCAATTTTCACCAGACTCTAAGGCTTAAAAGATATGACAGCAGTACCACGGGCTGCTGTCTGCTCCAACCATGCTCTGTAACTTCTTGGTCAATGGTTTAATGGGAAAGAATTCTTCATTCAAATGAGGACACTTGGAACAGGTTTATGACAAGCATTGATGATCCAGATTGTCTATAAACCTCAGGCATGCATCTAAGCTGCATATCAGCAAGCTTTTATTACCAGGCGCTATGGTGGTCTAAGTCTCTATATGGAGCTTAGGGTTGGAGGGCACTGCATCCACCATCTTATACTCAGAGTATGAACTGAATGCAGACTGCTGCAGGTTTTCTCACTGTATCCACCATCTTATACTCAGAGTACAAACTGAATGCAGACTGCTGCAGGCTTTCTCACTGTATCCACCATCTTATACTCAGAGTATGAACTGAATGCAGACTGCCGCAGGCTTTCTCATTGTATCCACTAGAGTATGAACTGAATGCAGACTGCTGAAGGCTTTCTGGTTGAGCAGAAACAGCTTTCAAATGATCAGATTCTTGGACTCAGTCATTTTACAGTTAAAAACTAACAACCCATAACGAGAAAACTAACTAGGAAGAACTGATTATTTTTATTATTTTGACAATGTTGTGACCAGAAGTTTTTGGATGGCTAGACTACAAAATGTACAAACAAATGAGAAGCACTGCTAATTTTATTAAATATTTTTTAAATAGTAGTGTTTAGGAAAATGTTTCAGTGCGGCATAGAAGGTGGAATGGATGCTTTCATAAACACCAAGCATGATACAAGAGTCACTTCAAAGACAACACCCCCAAACTGTCACTCATCTCAAATACTCCCATTACCAAAATGTGCAAACCAGAATGGCTAGGTGACACTGACTGAACTGATCATGGATTGAGTAGGTTTTAGTGTTTGGAGAAAGCCTGAGGTAGATGGGCGTGCCCTTTTGTTTTAAAACTGCTGAATGGGCTTAGGATGAGGTCAGTTGACCTCCCAGCTATGAGGCCCCAGTTTCATCTCTAGCACTGGGGAAAAAAAGAAAATTAAAATTGATAAAAACAAACAGCAGATTCTTTTGCAGATATAAAATGTTTTCTTTTTTCATCTGCAGCTGTCTCTAACTGACAGCGATATGGTAAGAGCTGGTGAGATGGCTCACTGGTTTGGTAAAAGCTCTTGCCAGCAGGTCTGAGGACCTAAACTCCATCACTGAAACTCACTGTGGGAAGAACTGACTCCTGAAATTTGTCCTTTGACCTCCACATGCACACTCATGCATGTGTGCACACACATACACTAAAAATATAAACAGAATACAAAGACAGTAACTTAAGTACTTTATCCACCACCCCTTTAAAAACTTAAAAAGCTGAGCCAGGCATGGTGGCACAGGCCTTTAATCCCAGCACTTGGGAGGCAGAGGCAGGCAGAGCTCTGTTAGTTCAAAGCCACCCTGGTCTACATAGTGAGTTCCAGGACAGACAGCTACATAGTGAGACCCTGTTTCAAAAAACCAAACCAGAACCAAAAAACACTTAAAAAAAAAAAAAAAAAGCAAAGAAAAAAAGCCTATTATTGAATATAGCAATTTTACAAGAATTGTCTCCTTAGAGTCAGTGAGATTCCATGGTCTGTGGAGCAGGGTGTAGGTCAGGGGTCGAGTGCTCACATACATGCCTGGCACACGTGGTCCCAGGCTGGGTCTCTACCTTTTCAACAAACAAACGAAAACCCAACAACCTCCAGCTACAGCTATGACTGCACCAGTGTAGATGTAGAGGTTGTGTGTTTAAAAAAGTGGAATGAGTTGGAGAAATGGCTCAGCAGTTAAGAGCACTGGTTGATCTTCCAGAGGTCCTGAGTTCAATTCTCAGGAACCACAGTGAGGTTCACAACTACCTATAATGGGTTCTGATGCCCCCTTCTGGCATGCAAATGTATATGCAGACAGAGCACTATTTTTAAAACCAAAAAAATAAAAAATAAAAAAAATGGAATGAGATATTTTCACAAAGCTGTGTGGGTTTCTGGGGACTTGCCTCAATATGTAGCATGAAATATCAAAATGGAAACACTGGATTGGAAACAAAGAACTGGGCAGCTGAATGGTATTTACCTTCTCAGGAAAAGTTAGAATTTTGGCCACATGAACTGGCACAGCTACTTCATCAATCCGGAGGTTGGGGTCAGGTGAGATGACTGTTCGGCCAGAAAAATCCACCCTCTTCCCTGACAGATTACCTCTAAATCGACCTAAATAAATAAAAAACACCATAGGTCCCATTACATGCCTCGGGCTGTTTCTGGGGATCTGAACAGATACATACTCCCTCAGTAGGTAACAATGGTAGATCTTGTCAGGAACCTACCCTGCTTCCCCTTCAGGCGCTGGACAAAGCCTCGAGTCCACTTCTTGGGGGCCATGTTGAGGGGGATGCCAGAGAGCTCACTGTTGATGTAGAGGGCACACTGCAGCTGCAGGAAATCCCAGTCCTCCATGATCATCTGCGTCTTGGCTCCTGAGATCCGGTGCTATGAGTACAGAAAGATCAGAAACAAACCTGCTCTCTGAGTTTTCTTGCATTCTAGTGGGCTAACATCTCTAGATGCACACAGTGCAGAATGCACAAGTTAACGGGAAACACTGACCTTTTTAATAACATCGTTTAGGAAAATGATCTCTGTCAGTTTCATTGTTAGGTCATCTTCATTGGTTCCAGACTTCAAATCGCTCACGACAGAGGGTCTGATACACAAGGGAGGCACCAAAAGTCGGGTGAGAATCAAATCAGAGGGCTTTCCAGCTTCTGGGTTCATCAGAAGTAAAGGGACATCTTCAGCGGGGATGCGCTTAAACAAATTCAGAACAACTAAGGGATTCAAGTTCTCCTATAGGAAGTAAGAAGGAAGGAAGGAGATAATAGGTTAGTTTCCTAAGGGTTGGTAATATTATCCTTCCCTATGTTTGCTTTTCTTGAAGACAGGATTCCATGCAGCCTCAAACTTGCTATGTGGTAGAGACTTGCCTAGGGCTAGCTAGCCAGCAAACCCTAGGGTTCTTCCCATCTCCACTTCCCCAGGGCTAGGATTATATACCACCACAATGGCTCCCCGACCTCATGTGGGTTCTGGATAGTCAACTGAAATCCTTTTGCAAGCACCTAACCCTGATTTTGTTTTCTTTTTATTATAATCAATTTTTTCTTAATAAGTTTATATTACCTTTGAATTAAGTTCATCAGTGTTAAGTGTTATGTTGTGGAGGAAGGGAAGGGCTCACAACACTCCACCCTAGCTAAGGAGCCATTGCTAGTTTATGGCTTTTAGGGAAGGGAGAGACAGTTCTCTTTAAGGGTGTGGCTCTCTTTAACTGTGTTCCAGCAGATGACCCCATACCCTTGAGATATGGGCAGTATAAATTTGACTGGTGGGTTATTTAAAAGAGAAAGAGAACATGAAGTTGGGAAGAGATAGGCAGTGGATCTGATGGGATTTAGAGGGGAGAGTAGGGTGTGAACATGATGAAAATATATTGTATGTATGTATGTATGAAACTCTTAGATAATTAACAAATATATTATACTTAAAATGTTAAGCTATGAATCACTAACTTACTAAGAACTCTGCACATTACTAGAGATCTAAAAATCCTAAGAATGGAGCCAGGTATGGTGTTACACACCTTTAATCCCTGCATTTTGAGGCAGAGTCAGGCCAGCCTGGTTTACAGAGTAAGCTCCAGGACAGCCAGGACTACATAGAGCAATGGTTCTCAATATTCTTGATGCGGAGACCCTTTAATACAGTTCCTCATGTTGTGGTGACCATCCAACCATTAATTTTTTTTTTTGCGACTTCATAACTGTAATTATGCTATTGTTATGAATTGTAATGTAAACATTTGTGTTTTCCGATGGTCTCAGGTGACCCCTGTGAAAGGGTTGTTCGACCCCTGGGGGTCAAGACCCACAGTTTGAGAACCACTGACATATAAAGACCCTGTCTCAAAATCAAATGCACAAAAAATGGTCATTATGCGTCTTGTTTTCTACTGACTAAATTTTCTGGGGATTTTATTAACTGAATCTTACATTTCAATAATGAAATGTTAGAAACACCTCCCTACCATCGGAGAAAATAGGGTAGGAAATCTTGAAGAGCACTGAGAAATGGTAGGAAGAGAACAGAGGCCAGACCACAGCTGAGGATCTGTCAGAGCTGGACAGGACACTGGCATGCCAGGAAACTGAAAGGCCAGAGGACGGCAAAGTCTAGAAACCACTTACTAGCAAGAGCAGTTCTCCAAGAGTGACACAACAGCCTGCCCAGGGGCACTGGGAAAAGGAGGCTGGCAACTGCACTCTACAGAAGGATGCAGACCAGGACCACAGGTGAGAGAACACAGTGAGCAGGCAGGACACAGAGATGCAAAGGCATGACTGCTGACCACCAGCGAGGGACTCGTCGTCAACCTCGGGATGTGTACTATGTGTGAGATGAGTCTGAGTGCTCACTAGTCTTCCGGGGACAGACTATAATTTCTGTCCAGTTCCTGAAGGACCTGTACTGCAGTGCTGCCCACAAAGGCATGGACTGGCATAGACTGGGCTGGACTAAGCGGCTCCACTCATGACCTGGGTATGGCAGCACAAGCCTGTAATTCCAGGACTCAGGAGACTGAGGAGTTATGGGAATGGAAGATCCTGGGCTACACACTGGGACCCTGTCTATTCCCCCACGCCCACGAGGAAAGAAAACCACTAAAGGAAAGAAAACCACTAAAGGGAAGTACAAGCAAACAAATGGAGTTACACCCAGACTCAGAAGGACAAACATGGTATGTACTCACTCATAAGTGGATACTAGCTATAAAGCAAAGGGCAGTCAGACTGCAACCCACAGAACCAGGGAGGCTACCTAGCAGGGGGACCCCAGGATGACTGTGGCTTATAATAAGTTTTGGTTTTACCCACACACTGGGCAAGCTTTAGTGAAACATTTCACTATTAGGATAAGAATCTGTACTGTATCAATCTGATGAAAGAAAATACTGGCCGTACTTTCAGGAGAGGAGGCTAAAATCTTTTTAGAATATGGACTAGCCTATAGAAAAATGTCTGCTGTAAATCAAACAGTGAAGGGGAAGATGATTAGGAATCTCACTTACACAACTTAAGTAAAACACAGCACTCAGAACAGATGAAGATAGGTTTCTTCTGTATCCCAGAATCTAATCAATATTTATATGTATAATTCAGCTATCATTTGGCTTAAAAGGGCTTATTGGGAAATGTTATCATTTATATTATTTTCTACAGAGAAAATATTTTACTGTTTAAAATAACCCTGGACTTTTACATTATAACCTGTTTTTATGTTCAGGCTGTGTATTATTTCTCCCGCAGTTGTACATAAAATGTTTTTACATTTAAAAAAAAAAGGACAAATACTATAGAATTGGATTACATGAAATATATAGACTATACAAATTCATAAAGACAGAAAGATTAGACATTATCTCAAGATAGAGAAAAAAGGAATATAGAGCAATGGTTTACTAAGTACAGAATCTCTGTTTTGTGTGATGGAAAAACCCCACAAATGGACAGTAGTATCAGACATAATATCATGAATGTAATAAATCAATACAATTAATTAATGAATATCATAAATATAATTATTGAATGAATACTGCAAATGTAATCAATGAGTACCACAAATGTAATTAATATCATGAGTGTAATTAATGAATATCATGAGTGTAATTTAAAAAAATTAATTTATTAAAATAAATAAATAAATAAAGCAAGTAGGAAAAAAAATGGAGTTACAAGGCCAATCCCAATAAACTTAGTGCCAGACGCACACCTGCCACAGTCCCATGAAGCACTATGGGGAGCTGACCACATAATTGGGGATGGAGCGTGGAGGAGGGAAGGAATGTGTACAAGTGTATGTGTATGCACATGTGTGCCCTGCATGATGTTTGAGAGGTGCAGGCAAAGGGAAGGCGTGTGTTTTCAGCTCACCTGAGCCTTTCCCAGCAGTGGCTCAACCTCTTTGTTATGCTCAATGGCTGTCTCAAAGGACTGCAGGAAATTTGATACAACGGGGTCCACGACTTTTTTGTTGGTCTTGTATTTTTCATGAATTATCTTCAGCAAGCCACATTTCTTTACAGTACCTACAAGAGTGAATTCATTTACCAAGGATTTAAAAAGTCAGGTCTCAGCTATGCTGGCTAAAGGGTACAGTCTAATGAAACTGCTACAGCAATCAAAGGAGAGAGAAACATTTTCTAGGAACACACCAGCTGCTGCGCCCATAAGCCTAATTCACAGGGAAAAGGCTGATTCTAAAACATCCTACAGAACCAATCCATGAAACAAGAATGGGGCAGAAGGGCTGTCGCTGAGCCTCTGGGCGTCCCCTCACCGTTAAAGGCGCCACAGTAGTGACAGGCGCTCTTCTTCCGGCACTTATCTGAGACCCTCTTCTTCAGGCCCCGCTTCTGCAGGTAGGTCAGACCAGGCCTCTTCAGGAAGTCTAGAAACTGCTGCTTCTCCTCCTGGGACAGCAGAATGTGGCAGCAGGTTTTGCAGATCATCTTTTAAAGGTTAAGCAGAATGGAAACCAAGGTAAGAGACAAAAAAAAAGTACTCCCTTTTAAAACTGCCACCTCTGACTGGGCAGTGGTGGGCACGCCTTTAATCCCAGCACTCAGGAGGCAGAGGCAGGCGGATCTCTGTGAGTTCAAGGCCAGCCTGGTCTACAGAGTGAGTTCCAGGACAGCTTCACAGAGAAACCCTGTCATGAAAAAAAATCAAGCAAACAAACAAAACAAAAAGCCACTCTGGAGCTACCAAAATGGATTACTGGGAAAGGTGCTTTGCTGCTAAGCCAGATCATCTGAGTCCAATCCCTAGGAACCACAAGTTAGGAAAAAACTAACCCCCACTGAGTGCCCACATATATATAAATACACACAAAATAAATAAATGTAATAATACTGCTAACTGTCACCTCTTTGTCGTGTACAGAGTGAATTATCATGAATCAAGACCTGCACAAAGAGCCAGCCTGTGTTTTCAGAATGTTGGCGGTACTCAAGGCCAGATTGGCAAGATTTTGTTGCTATCTTTTTCTTTGTGCTTTCTATATTATTTCAACTAATTATTTTTGGGCAGTGCTGGGGAATTGAACCTAGGGCCTTATGCATGCTAAGTAGGTGTTTATCAATGAACTATATCCACAGCCCTTGGTTTTGGGTGCAGGGTCTTGTTATTTAGTTCAGGCTGACCTTGAACTCACGTGGTGTCTCAGGCTAGCTTCAAATTTTCAATTTTCCTGCTTCTGCTTCTCTAGCTCTGTGATTACAGGTGCACATCACCAGTACAGAGTTTTTAACAATTGGAATCTGGATTTCTGAGCCCTTATACAGCCCCAGCTGGCCTTGGACCTAGGAATTCTCCTTTTCTGCTTGAGTGCTAAGATTGTGCGTTAAGCCTAGCTTAACATTCTTTGCAATGAATAAACTACCACTTTCATTTGTTTTTGTTTTTTTTTTCTTTTAACATTTACTTATTCTAGTGTGATAGTGTGTGTGTACCTGCACATAGAGGGCAGAAGGAGTCAGTTCTCTTCTAGACACCATGGGACCTGGCCATTGAACTCAGGTGGTCAAACTTGACATCAAGTACCTTTACCCACTAAGCCATCTCCTCTGTCAGCTATTACTTCTCAAGGGAAATAAAACATTACAGAATCTGTAAGGAATTTAACATAATGCAAGATTGTGATTGTGGTGGTTTGAATGTAATTGGCACCCATAATTTCATCGCGTGTGGCACTATTAGGAGATATGGCTTTGTTGGAGTGGTTTGACCTTGTTGGAGGAACTGTGTCACTGTGGGGAGGGGCTTTGAGGTTATGCTCAGGATTCTGCCCAGTGTCTCAGTCAACTACCTGTTGTCTGCAAGCTAAGATGTAGCCAGCATCATGTCTGCCTGCACACCACCATGCTCCCCGCCATGATGATAATGTACCGAACCTCTGAAACTCTAAGAGAGCTTCCACAATTAAATGTTTTCTTTATAAGAGTTGACTTGGTCAAGGTGTCTCTTCAAAGCAACAGAAACCCTAAGACAATGATACCATGTATTTAGTATAAAAACTTCCCCCAGCTACACAGAGAAACTGTCTCAGAAAAATAAAAATAAAAAACAAATACAAAAAAAAAACTTCCCCTGACACACCCCCTCCTCACTCAACAGTGCCTGGGTTCACTCCAGTGCCCCTGACTAAGCACTGTTGAATTTCTCCCTTGCTCACCTGTAGGATGCCAATGACTGCTCTGAAGTACCCCACGTGAAAGCACGGCAGCTCTAGATCGATGTACCCATAGTGGCCTAGACAGTCTGCCAAGTTTTTCCCACAGGTTTCACAAGGGCGGTCCTTTTCGCTTGTGCCCTTTGGAGGAAAGTATACCCAACCATTAGTGGAAAGCACAAGAAAGGGGCCCAGGCCTCACACCTCACAAACAGCTGGGCAGACAAGCAAAGGCTAGAGTTCCTAATTCAGACTCAGACATGCAGGGGGAGGGGAGGGAGAGAAACCCTGGCTCCTTCCCATATGGCAAGCCACCTGATTCAGTGGGTCAACTGTCGGACACTGAGTGGGACAGAACCTTACCATCCTATGGTCGAGCACTCCATACAACAAAGGGGCATGGTTGTTGTCTTGACTGTAGAGGTTCTTACTGACGACCTGGATATGTGCCTGCTGACGCATCTCCTCGGGGGACTTCATTCCAAAACAGATATGGCTTCTGCAATGGAAACAAACAGGGAGAAAAGGTACATCAAAGCCCATGGGCCAGACACACGGAGCCTACCAAAACTACCCTGCCCTTCTGACAGGCTAGTTCCACCAGACCCAAATATAATTTAACTTCTCTAGGTCTTCCTTCAAAACAACCCTTTATCTTATGGGAAACAGTTTCTATTTCCCTCATGAAATGTTATTGCTCTCCAAGGTCACGGGTGACTGGCCTAATGGTGAAGAGAATAACGTTCTCATTTTACTGTTCTGCAGGCACTAGGGGTTCACCCCACTCCCTTCCCAATCTGGAATTCCTTCCCTCTCTCTGCTCTCATGGTACTCTACACACTGAGGATTCCTCCTCTTGTTGCATATTCCTTCTTCAGTGTCATATTTTTTTTTTTTTTTTTTTTTTTTTTGGTTTTTCGAGACAGGGTTTCTCTGTGTAGCTTTGCGCCTTTCCTGGAGCTCACTTGGTAGCCCAGGCTGGCCTTGAACTCACAGAGATCCACCTGCCTCTGCCTCCCGAGTGCTGGGATTAAAGGCGTGCGCCACCACCGCCCGGCTTCAGGGTCATTTGTTTACTCCTTTAGTGTCTTCTGAAGTTTCTTCTCCCACTGCTGTCATATGATACTGGAGCCCACCTCACTGAATGAGCCTCTCTGACAGTCCCTTTGTACAAATGGCCATCTGCTTGCCAAATCTCTTCAGGTTAGCCACTTCTAGTCAACTGGGCATAGGCATCTTCAACACAGTGTATCTGAAATATTACATCTATATTGAATATATATAGGCTTTCTCCCTTTCGTTATTTTCTAAGAAACCAACCAACAAACAGACAAAAACACAGTAAAGCAACAATTTACAAGGCCAAATAGATTATCT
>CABHPH010129442.1:0-29129 GCA_902168325.1 Peromyscus nudipes
GGGGCGTATCTCAGGCACTGGAAGGGTTCTGTTGCGCCACCTACTGGATGGACCCATAATGTGATACCTTTTCTTAACCGAGGCCTTAGAAGCTAGAGATGCTGATGGACAGTGGGAGGGAATGGGCAGTCCCTGGAATGAAAGTGTACAGGAGAGTTCCTGGATGAGAAGTACCAATTTATGCCCTGAGTAGGTCTGCATGCAGTCTGCTACAGATGCTACATGCCTATTTCGTACTAGCCCAGCGCCAGGCGGCAGGGGGCAGAAAAAAGAACAAAAATCTTATCCCCTTTGAGCGCTCATTTCTATCTGGGACACTGAATACTATCGGGAAGAATGGAAAGGGGTCAGTCTCCTTAGGAATGTCTAGAGGGCAGAATGGAGCCACGATTGGAGATTGTAGAGGAGAAACGCTGGGGGGCTGGGGCTGGTACCCCAGGCTTTGAAGTTTTCTCCAAAGGCCCCTCCATTCTGCAGAATTTAGGGAAAGGCTGCTTCAGGAGGGAGAAGGGGTGGCTGCTGTCCTCGGCTCCATAAGGGAAAATTCTTTAAGATGGAGAAGGCCAGAGCAGGCCCATCCCGGAACTAAAATTTGGAGGCTGGTGCAAAATAGGGCAGAGGGTCCTTGCTACCTCTTGCTAAGAGATGGACAGGCTTGTATTGCTCCAGAATCCTGAGTGCCAGGCAGTTTATTTTATCTGATTTGTATAGCAACTCTGTGAGATAATTGTGTCTTCCCATTTCGCAGAGGAGGAAATTGAGATATCAGAGAGAGTAACCTGGCTGACAGATATTCAGCAGGCGTGATGGGGCTGGAATTTGACTCTAGACTGACGAGACTCTATCACAACAGGGCTATTAAGGGCCTTTGTGTCTTCAGTTTCAGTTCCTCCAAGTCAGGTGACTTACTAGCAGACATTGGGAGGAGCTGTGTGTCCTAGCTTAGATTTCAGCAATTATGGGAAAGTCATGGCAGAATTCACGAAAGCACATAAAATCCAAGTATTCCCAGTGGTAAGAGAGAAAATTCCCCTTGGTTTTTTGTTGTTGTTGTTTTTTTTGTTTTTGTTTTTGTTTTTGTTTTTTTTTTAAGATAGGGTTTTATGCAGTCTGGGTTGGCCTCAAACTTGATATGTAGCTGACAATGATCTTTAATTTCTTTTTTAAATTATTACTTTTGTGAGACCAAAATGAGGTATCTTAGAAATAAGACCAAAATGCTTTCACCTAAAAACTAAGGCCTAAGGTTTCTCCTTCTAGGAATAGGCCATTAGTTACTGAAACAAGTCAGTCCAGATTCCAGAAACCAGGAAAAGTGTAAAAGTACAGTCACAAGGTAGTCACGAGGTAATGCCTGCCAGACTATGGAATGTCCTCTCCCTGGTTTCCAGGGTAACTAACTACAGAAATGTCCCCACCTGAGGGCAGCCAGTGAGAAATGGTAGTGGGCAACCACTCCCTTGGAAGTAAGATTAAGCCATGATTTCTAGAAAGCCCCTAGAAGCGAGCCAATCAGAATTATACCCGTACTAGCACCCCTGAATGATGTAACCTTGTGACCTTTCCCTTTAAAAACTGAGCTTGCAGATAGGTGGGCACTTCCTCCAGCCTCCACTGCGTTGGATGTATTGGACGAAGTCCCTGCCTAGGCTTGTATTGGATATCCAGAATTAAACCTTGCTTTTGCATTCCGGCATGCTCGTCTTTGGTGGTCTCTCTGGGGGTCACGATCTGGGCACAACACTTTTATTTTATGTGCATGGGTGTTCTGCCTGCGTGTATATCTGTGAACCACCTGTATGCCTTTTTGCTCGCAGAGGCAAAAGAGAATATCGGATCCCCTGTAACTGGTTGTTACAGAGATGGTTGTTAGCCACCATGTGGGTGCTGGGAATTGAACCCAGGTCCTCTGGGTTAGAGCAACAGGTGCACCTAGCTGCTGAGCTATCTCACCAGTCCAACCTCTAATTTTTTGATTCTTCTGCCTCCATCTCTTAAGTCCTGGGATCAGAGATGTGTATCACTTTATCAAGCATTATGCAGTTTTGGGAATTGAACCCAGGGCTTCATGCATGCCAAGCAAACACTCTACCAACTGAGCTGCATCTCTAGCCCAGAACATGCTCGTTCAAGATCTGTGTTCTACCTAAACCTTTGTTCTTGCCAAGAGGATGGTTGTAGTTAGGTGGAATAGGCAGATGAGTGGTCATGACTCTAAGTGGAAGACGCAGGAAGCAATTTGTTGGTGTGGCTAGACATGGAAGAGAGGCTGAGAGATAGAAGAAAATGTGGGAAGTTCATGTATTTGGGAGAGGAAGTACAGATAGTTTACAGCAGTGAAGGACCCCACATCCAACCCCTTGGGTTAGGGAAACTTTCTCTCTGCGTATGTTTACACAAGCATTTCTCAACTTTGTCTCTGTTGGCACTTGGGACCAGATAATTCTTTGTAGGATGTTTCATCAGTATCTCTGGACTTGACCTGCTGAACTGTAGTAGCACTCACGCCATTTGTGATAGTGGAAAATGTTTCTGGATATTGACAAATGTACCCTAGTGGGTACACGCATCCCTGGATGAGAAACATAGTTTGTATCTAGTCATTGTCCCGGAGGACTGAGCTGCTTGTTGTGTGAATGTTTTTCAATGCCGCCCCCTTCTAAAAATGAGAAGCTCTGGAGTCCCAGGGGCGAGGTCCCTTGGTCAGATGCACTATGGTATACTGGGGACTCTGGGCATGTGGGGATGTGGTTCAGGTAGGGTACCACCTAGTATGTTCAAGACACTTAGTTTCATTCCCAGTACTGCAATAACCAAACCAAACCCACAACCTTTGGGCTGTTCTGCAGTGATGAACCTGTTTAGCTCAACTTGCCCAGATGTACTTAGCCATGAAGCCCCTTTCCTGTGATAACGTTAGTATTCCATGGGGCACCTGCATACACTTGTCCTGTCTGGGCCCTCAGCCTTGGTGTTCTGCTTTTCTACCTGGTGGGCTCCCATCTACTCTTCAAGGCCCATCTCACAGCGTGAGACCCTCTGTGAAGCATTCCTGCTCCATTTCTTCCCTCCTCCCTGATTATGTGTCCATTCACACTATTCACATCCTCAAATTTGAGTTTCCTCCATTGCTCCAAAGACATTCTTGAGGGCTGCACCCTGTCTTAGTCAGGGGTCAGCAGAGGATGCTCAGTAAACTGCTCTTGGGAGAATGCAGGGGTGCCCAAGTGAATGGGCCACATTTCTAAGAAGCCTAGTTACTCCTTATCCCCTGGTTCCCATGTGTGGTGTGTAGAGTTCCTCACTGGGGGCAGTCCTTTACCCTAAGGGTGGTGTGGCATGGTGGAGGGATGGATGGGTGATGTCCTTGCCGTTGGTTCCACCCATGCACATTGTGCTGGAAACTCAGCAGATATTACTGAAGACACCAAGAGGAAATTGGACCCAGTGGCTTTCCAGAAAGAGGGCAAGAAGACAGAGTTAAGTACCTTGCTTTCAGAAAGAAAGGCTCCTAGGAGAACTTACTCCCAAATTCTCAGTATTTGAGAGAAGCGATCAGCTTATTCTTATGCTGGGGCCTGCAGACCTGGAGTGAGGATGAAATCAGGTAATTCATTTATCACCCAGTACTGTGTCTCACACCAGCTTAGTGCTCCCTAAGTGAGGGCTCCTGTAGTCAGACTTTCCTTTGGGCCACCAGTTCAAAAATAACGGCATGGAGACTTACTATTAGTTATAAAAGGTTGGCCTTAGTTTAGGCTTTTCCCCAACTCTCTCTCTCTCTCTCTCTCTCTCTCTCTCTCTCTCTCTCTCTCTCTGGTTTTTTTGAGACAAGATTTCTCTGTGTAACAGCCCTGGCTGTCCTAGAACTCGCTCTGTAGACCAGGCTGGTCTCAAACTCACAGAGATCTGCCTGACTCTGTCTCCCGGGTGCTGGGGTTAAAGGCGTGCACCACCACCACCTGGCTCCCAACTATCTCTTATAACTTAATTTAACCTGTTTTTATTAATCTATGTTCAGTTACCTCTCCTCTGTATTGTATGTCCGACTTCTTCAGTGTCTCATTGGCATCTCTTAACGCCTAAATTTGTCCCGAGTTCCTCTCTCTGTTGGGAAGTCCCGCCTATTCTCTCCCGCCTAGCTATTGGCCAGTCAGCTCTTTATTAGACCAATCACGGTGACACAGCTTCACATGGTGTAAACAAATATTTCACAAAAGGCTCTGACCTTTTGCTTTCTGTTCTTACGATATCCTGTTTGGGCTTGCTGCAGGGCTGTGGGTACAGGGCTGAGGTTATGAACACTTGGCCCACTGTCCCCGTGTGACCCCTACAGGAGTTGGAGGATCTTTTGGAGAAGCTTCCACCATACCTGCGGGACCTGGCTAGCGATGATGCCAACGTGCTTGTATGGCACATGCTCCTGCTGCCTGTGAGTATCCATGGGAACTCTTGGGGTAGGGGTGACTTATGCCAGATGGGAGGGTCAGGCCTAGGTGAGAACTTCCTTTGACCTGGGATCTCTTCCTGGAGGTTGTGGTGTATGTTAAAAGTTCTGTCTCTAGACCAATTGCTTCTAAGTCCAGTCAGACTAATGAACACACCAACAGAAACTTTGGACTTAAGAGGACACCTCTCCTTCAAACTGGTAGCTACCAAGCCCACCAAAGAAGGAAGGTTCGGCAGACAAACAGTACCAAAATCAGGGGAGGTCCAGTTGGTGAACATGAGGACCTGAGTTCGGCCCTCAGCGCCCATGTAAACAGTCAAGTGTGATGACAGGAGCGTGTAATCCCAGAGCTGAGGAGGCAGAGACAGGTCTCTGGAACTCACTGACCAGGCAGCCTAGCTTCCTTGGTGATTTTCAGGCCAGTGGGAAGCCCTGTCTCCCAAAACAAAGTAGTTTAATACACACACACACACACACACACACACACACACACACCACACACACACACATTTTGAGATATGATCTCCCTATGTAGCTTGGTCTGGAGCTTGCTATGTAGACCAAGCTGGTCTTGAACTCAAGAGCACTGCCTCCTAAGTGCTGGAGTTAAAAACATGTGCTACCAGGCTTAGTTAATATTGTTTCTGACAAAATGAGACCTCCTTGTTTTTTTGATATAGGGTCATGATTCAACTTGAGAAATAACACCTAGAAGAGAAAGAAAAACAAACAAACAAAAACAAAAGACGCAGCCCTTTGCTAAGCAAAGTTCTTGGAGAAAACTGATGGTCTAATTATTTAGAATCTGTACTTACCATGCAATGGTCTCTCCTTCCCTTTCCACTAACCTGTAGTACAGAAAAATGGAGGAAGGCTTGAGCCAGGCCAACATCTGAGCCCTGTCAAAGTCCTTCAGCCCCTGGGTTGAAGCTGTCCAGATCCTGGGCCACAAGTGTTGGGGAAAAGATACTAAATGGGTCCTGGTTATGTCTTCCAGGAGACCAGTTTTGGGATGATGACAGTGAGGAGGAGGGGCAGGTCAGAAGGAAGAGGGCAGTCACAGGAACAATTAGGAAAGGTCATGTTTGAGAGAGACTGTGAAGTCACAGGATCTCTATGGGTGAGTCCTCAGGCAGATGTGCCAACACCTTTCCAGCCAATCAGGAGGCTGGAGGACATTTGTTAGACTCTAGGGAGCTGTGATGAAGAGAGTAGCTGGCCTGCAGGGAAGGAGAACCAAAGAGGCTCTGAGGATAAGCAGACCTCTTGCCCCAGAAAGACTTAGTCTCAATTTACATGTTCATCCAGGCAGCCCACCTGTCCCTTAGTGATAGCAGGTCACAGCTGCGCTGGCCTTGTAAAGCTGCGAAAATCACAACAGATGGATCACTGTCTGAAGAACACCGCATGAGGTTACACTGAGAAGCCTCACCCACCTTAAGGAAGGACATCTTCCTTTTACAGACGAGGATGTGGAAAGCTAGGCAGTCGAGGAATGTGCCCATCATCAAGTGGGCAGAGTAGGGGCTCGTCTGGCTCCAGAATTCAATTTCACATACCCGCCCCCAACCTTCAATTCTGTCCCTTCTCCTCCATGTTTGCCTTTGTGAACCTGTGGAAGCAAGAGGTCAGTTTAAATGCTGTCCACTTTTTTTTTTTTTCCCGACTTTAGCCTGGGACTTTCTAAGTAGGCTAGGCAGGCTAAGCAGCCAGTCCCTAGGGATCTGCCTGCTTACACTTCCCAGCACCAGGATTGCCAGGGTGTGACACCATATCCAGCTTTTTTTTTCTTCCCATACAGGGATTTGGGGGACCCAAGTCAGGTCCTTATGTTTGCAATGCAAACACTTTCCTGATTGAGCTATTCTCCCAGCCCCTTCCTTTCCTGTTTTTTCTTCCTTCATTGGAGACAGGTCCTCACTCTGTAGCTCAGGCTGGCTCCTCCTGCCTTGGACTTTCCTATTTTTCTCTTTTTTGTTTTGCTTGTGGTGCTAAGATTTGAACCCAAGGCACATGAGCAAAGCATGTACTTTGCCACTGAGCTACATTTCCAGCTCCAGAGTCTTCCGTCCTAACCAGTGCATGGACGGTTTCAATCAAAAATTTTATTTAACCCAGAATTTGGAAAGCAGTAACAGTCTTTCCACTAATATGGGATGCAGTGTGAACTCCATCATCTGGTCCACCTTTTTTACAAATGAGAGAGCAAGTCCTAGAGAAGCTCAGAGTCACACAGTAGCATGAGGCAGAGCAGGAGAAGGCCTGAGGCCTCAGATGTCTGCATCATTCTTCTATTGTTAAGACCTTGGGGCTCAGCAAAAGAAGTCTGCAGACAGGATGCAAAGACACCCAGTTCTGCCCTGAGGGTCCTACATCACTCTTGTCTGCCTCACAGATCCAGGCTTTTCTGTTTATCAAGACCATGAGCTGGGTATTTTCTTTATCTGCCCAGGGGTTGCTCCCTGTCTCATTTCAACACAGCCAAGCCCAATTTCCATTCTGTGTGTGTTAGAGACAGGCACTCAGTCAGAACCCTGACTCTGGGCTACAGACATGGCTCAGTAACAGTGGACGAGTCTAGCACATGTGAGGCCTCAGTGTCCATTCCAGCACTCAGAACAGAACAAAACAAAACACACTTGCCTATGCCCAACCACTGCTGTAGTTCTAGCTCTCTTAGCCCTGTGTTTTCAAAAATGGAACTTCTGGAAGGATTTGGAGCTTTGGCACCCGTGTGAAGCACCCTGAGCTCTGTGCTGGGATCATTCTAGTCTCCGCTCCTCTCCCCTTTTCTCTTCTTCTTTACAGGGTCTCATGTGTCCACCGCTAGCCTCAAACTCCCTATATAGCCGAGAATGACCTTGAACATCTTATCTACCACCCAAGCACTGGGATGGCGGGTGTGCGCCATCACACCCTGTGTTATGTGGTGCCAGGAACTGGTCCCAGGGCTTTGTCCATGCTGGGTAAATGCTCTACCAACTGAGCCACATCTCCAGCCCCTGGAACTTCTTCAGGGAGCACAGAGTGGTGGTCATATGTGGGTTGTAGAGTCAAATCCTGAGTTTCCATTTTAGCACAGTCACCGTGACCTGGACATCGCATATACACGCTAAACTACAGTTTCCTTACATTGAGAGACATGGCTTTCATACTTATCAATAATAGCTGGTGCATGTATGTGTGCTGCCATACCCTGTTCTAGGCCTTTGACATAAACTAACTTATTTCATCCTCAGTAAGCCTTACGAAGACATCTACTGTTAGGGAAACCCAGAGAGGTCCAGTCACTCATCTAAGAGACACTGCTTGTGGGTGAAAGGGACAAAACTGACCCTGTAGCTTCAGGGTCTTCATTTTGCCTGCACTCCACTCTACAGGCTAATGTGGGGGCCATTCCTAGTCACGAGTGGCCCAGGGTAGGTGCCCAGGAGACTCTTCAGCTCACTTGATCTGAATTCTTCTTGTACTAGCTTTTGGCCATTGCCAAACCCTTCTTTACTCCAGTCCCTGGGTTTTGTTGTATTTTGTTTTGTGACAGAGTTTTGCTGTGTAGTCCAGGATGACTTGAACCCACTCTGTAGCCCAGGCAACAGTCCTCCCCCGTCACCTTCCAAACATTCAGATTATAGGCATGGAGCTTTATGTCTAGTTTTTTTTTTTAAGGTTTATTTTGTCTGTGTATATGTATCATTGTAAAGTAATAACATTTACCGTGTTTAAAGAGTTCAGTGGCATTAAGTACATTCTGTAGTCATCATCCCCCTCCATTTCTAGAGCTTTTCAACCTGTGTTTCAAACTCTGCCTATATTTGATAATCTTTCTCCGTTCCTCCAGCACCTGATAAGCACTTTTCTGTTTTATGTTTCTAGGATTTGACCATTCTAGGTATTGACATGAATGCCATCAATACAGTAGCTGTCAGAGTTATTTATTTATTTATTTATTTGCTGTTGTTTTTCATTTATTTATTTATTTATTTGTTTGTTTGTTTGTTTGTTTTGGTTTAGCTTATTTCATTTACCGTGATGTCTTCAAGATTCATCCAAGTTGTAGCATGTATTAGGCTGTCATTCCCTTTTAAGGATAAACAATGTGTCTTTGTCCATATGTGTCTCGTTTTATTCATTTGTCTTCTTCAGCTGACTAGGAAAACGTAACCATGAAATTTGCAGGCAAATGGATGGTCTTGGAAAGTATAATATTAAGTGGGGTCACTCAAACTCAAAAAAACAATGTTCTTTCTCATATGCAGATCCTGGTCTAGAGTGCATACATGCAAACAGCCATAAGGGTGGGCACAGCGTGACATTTAGAAAGGAGACCAAGAAAGGGTGACATCAGGTGATGAGGACAGACAGAATGCTGTGGACAAAAGGACACACAAGTCGTGAAAGAGAATAAAAAACGGATTGTTTTTTTCAGTTTCAACTCTGTCGTGGTTTTTCTTTTTTGTGTGTGGTGAACAAATCCATAAAAATATAATTGAAAGTGAAAGTGTAAAACCTTAATCGTTTGATATCACTCACTGGGAGGCCTGCTCTTTTCTGAAGGGAAACAGGAGCAGCTGGATCTGGGGGAGAGGGAAGATGTGGGGGGTGGGGGGAAGGACCACCATGACTGGAAGGAGTGGAGGGGGGGGGAGGCTTTCGTCAGAATGTATTGTATGAGAGAAGAATAAATTAAAACACAAAAACCTAAGGGAAGTTGAGTGGCTTCAGAAAGGCTGTTCTAACTGTATAGAAATTCATTGAGATGTATGGAGTTTAGGACTGGGCAAGCATTTGTATGGCTACATTAACTTAACTCTGTGATATTTTTATGTATGACTTCATTATAATAAAATGATTTTATTAAAAAGTTCCTCCAGGCTATGGTGGTGCACACCTTTAATCCCAGCACTCAGAAGGCAGGCGGATCTCTGTGAGTTTGAGGTCAGCCTGGTCTGCAGAGTGAGTTCCAGGACAGCCAGGGCTACACAGAGAAACCCTGTCTTTCAAAAACAAAAGAGGGGCTGGAGAGATGGCTTAGAGGTTAAGAGCACTGACTGCTCTTCCAGAGGTCCTGAGTTCAATTCCCAGAAACCACATGGTGGCTCACAACCATCTGTAATGAAATCAGGTGCCCTCTTCTGGCCTGCAGTCATACATGCTGTATACATAATAAATAAATAAATCTTAAAAAAAAAAAAAGAAAGAAAAAGAAAAAGAAAAGAAATTCTTTGGGGAGCACTGGAGAGACGACTCAGTAGTTGAGAGCACTGGTTGCTTTTGCAGGGGACCCAAGTTCAATTCCCAGCACCCACATGGCAGCTTTGCAACTGTCTGTAACTCCAGTCCCAGGGGGAGTTAACACCTTCTGACTTCCATGAGCATGTGGTACACTTACATGCATGCAGGCATTCATACACACAAAATAAATACATCTTAAAAAAATTCTTTGAGGAATATATCCCAAAGTGGAATTGATGGATCATATTTTAAGTTTTGGCGACCTCCTTTCTGGTTTTCCATAGCACCTGCACTTCTTTTAATTAGTAAATTTGTTCTCTGACAGTTCATACATCTATTATACGCACATTGGCTGCTCTCATGCCGGCCTTCCCTCTGCCTTACACAGCTCTTCCTCACATGTCTACTTGTTTTGTGTTGTGACCCACTGAGCTTAACCGGGGCTGTCTGTGTGATTTTCTGGGCTTCTGTCCCATTTTTCAGTTGAGGAAACTGAGGTTCAGGGATGGGAGGTGTCTTACTCATGACAACAGAATAAAACCCAGGGTCTATCCTTCCTCTAATTTCTAAGGCAGTTGCCAGATGCTACTCTCTTTCTGGGAGTAGACCAGAGAACACCTGGGACCCTGGGATGAGGAAGGGAGGGGACCAGATCAAAGCCCTTGGAGGAAAGCCATCTTGCGGGGAGTTGTATCATCAGAACAGAGCTCAGTCTCTTCTCTTTGACCAGGACCAACCTCCCTATCACCTCAAGGCCTTCCATCTGCAAATTGACTTTCCCAGAGAGTATCCACTTAAGCCTCCCATTTTGAAATTCATCACCAAGATCTACCACCCCAACATCAGTGAGGATGGGTTGGTGTGCCTGCCCCTCATCAGCACTGAGAACTGGAAGCCTTACACCAAGACCTGCCAAGGTAGGACTGGCCTTGCCCAGAAGAGGGGCGGATGTAGATGGGGCCTATTGGATGGGGATGTTTGGGGCTTAGTTTGTGTTAAAGGCTTAAAAGAGGAGAGGTAGGGAAGAGGGTATAACTCAGCTGAGTGCTTGTCTTATAAAGTCTTAGGGTCAGTCTTCTACACTATACAAACTGGGTGTGATGATCCACACTTGGGATCTCAGTACTTGGGAAGTTGAAGCAGGAGGGTCAGAAGTCCAAGGTCATCTTCAAGAGCAAGACAATTCAGCTGATAAATGGGCTTGCTGAGTGGTGTTTTAGTTAGGGTTAGCAATTGCTGTGAAGAGACCCCATGGCCACAGCAACTTTTATAAAGGAAGAAATTAATTTGGGTGGCTTGTAATTCAAAGTTTAGTTCACTGTCATCATGGCAGGATATGGCAGCATTCAGGCAGTTGTGGTGATGGAGAAGGAGCTGAGAGTCCTACATCTTGACTCTAAGACAACAGGAAGTGAACTGAACTAGATGTAGCTTGAGCATAGGAGAACTCAAAGCCCAAACCCACAATGGCACACTTCCTCCAACAAGGCCACACCTACTTCAAGAAGGCCACACCTCCTAATAGTGGCACTCTCTATGAGTTTATGGGGGCCAATTACATTCATATTACCACACTGAGCAAGCCTAAACCTGGGTTTGATCGACATATCCCACAGTGGAAGGAACGAACCTACAGCTCACAAAAGTTGTCCTCTGACCTCTACACGAGTTCTGTGGCATGCTTATGTCAGTGTGCACACATATCACACACACAAATAAATTAATTTTAAAAGTTAATCCTCAATTACATAGCAAGTTTGAGGTCTGGACTAAATTAGACCCTGTGTCAAAAATAAATAAATAGGCACTGGAGAGATGACTCAGAAGTTAAGAGCACTTGCTGCTTTCGCAGAGAACCTGGGTTCAGTTCCAGCACTCAGGGGATCTGTAATTCCAGTTCCAGGTGATCCAGCGCCCTCTTTTGGCCTTCAAGGGTGCTGCATGCACATGGTGCACATATGTACGTGCAGGCAACATACTCACATATAAAAATTTTAAAGTATATAAATAAAATTTTTTAAAAACTTTTTTTATTTAATATGTATGGATTTTTCTGTCCATGTGTATGTCTGTGCACCATATATATGTCTGGTGCCTGTGAAGGCCAGAAGAAGGAGTTGGAACCCTGGGACTGGAGTTACAGATAGTTGTGAGGTACCATGTGAATGCTGGGAATCAAACACAGTTCCGCTAGAAGAGCAACCAGCATTGTTAATTGCTGAGTCATCTACCCAGCCCAAATAAATACACTTATTTATTTATGTATTTTATATATATGTATGGATGTTTTGTCTGCATATATCCACACCAGAAGAAGGCATCAGATCCCATGGGACTATAGTTAAAGAGCGTTATGAACCACCAGGTGGGTGTTGGGACTTAAACTCAGGACTTTTGGAAGAGCAGCCAGTGCTCTTAACTGCTGAGCCATCTCTCCAGCCCAAATACCTTTTAAAAAATGAATAAATCAGAGGTGATAAAAATGTGAGTCTGAGGTGAACCTGTTGAATGAAGGGATGCTTCCTTAGATACTGGATGGTCGGTATACTCTTTCAGGTGTGACTGAGAAACTTTGCCGTGGTGTGTGTGTGTGTGTGTGTGTGTGTGTGTGTAGAGACAGAGAGAGAGAGAGAGAGAGAGAGAGAGAGAGAGAGCACTTGCCTGCAGAGGGAAGGGTTTGGGGTAAGAAGACCATCATCTCTTCCTATGAGATGGTGTCACCGTTAGCCTGATTGAATATGTGGAGACACTGAAGCTTATGAAGGGTGAAGCTGTTGAATGAGGCCCTACAGG
Source organism: Peromyscus nudipes (assembly GCA_902168325.1). NCBI lineage: Eukaryota > Metazoa > Chordata > Mammalia > Rodentia > Cricetidae > Peromyscus > Peromyscus nudipes. Next base: position 12,476 of record CABHPH010129442.1, read on the forward strand.
TGCTGAGGGGCAGAGCTTGGCTGGATCTAGCAGGTGTAGGGTGGTGGTTACTTTTATGGCAGCTTGACACAAGCTAGAAGCATTTGGGAAAAGGAACTCTCAAATGAGAAGATGTCTCCATAAGATCGGCCTATAGGTAAGTCTGTCCAGCATTCTGTTGATTAAAGATTGATGTGAGAAGGCCCAGCCACTGTGGGTGGTGCCACCCCTGGGCAGCTGGTTCTGAGTTGTATAAGAAAGCAGGCTGAGCAAGCTGTGAGGAGTAAGCTAGTAAACTGTTTTTTTGTTTGTTTGTTTGTTTGTTTTTTTTAATGGCCTCTGCTTTGGTTCTTATCCTGACTTCCCTCACTGACAGACTGAGACCTGAGAGTTGTAAGCTGAAATAAGCCCTTTCCTCCCCAAGGTGCTTTTTTTTTTGGTCCTGGTCATTCAATCACAGCCACAGAAACTCTAAGACAATGGTATTGTAAAAGGAAGTTGTCATCTGCAAATTCATGCTTGAGAACTGTGTTATCAAGCTACCCCCACCCCAAGGGCAAAAATAAATATCATGTTTTAAGTAAGCTCATAATTTTGCGTTGATCCCCAAGTTGGACACACCTGATTCTAGAGCATTAACAGGACTTTCTGTAGTGCTGGAAATGCCAGCTGTGTCTCCAGTGACTAATACCATAGTCCCCTGTGGTTAAAGAAACTGGAACTGAATTCTCAATTGTTTCGAACTTCCATGAATGTAAACTTAAATAACATATAAGCAGTAGTGACCATGTTGGACAGTAAAGCTCTGAAGTCTATGGACTCAACCTGGGTGCCAACCTGTGTCTGGCCTGCTCAGGATTCTTAATTTAGGAGAACAAGGATCCCCAGGGCAGGGGAGACACAAGGAGTCGGCTTTGGATGAGCCCTAGGGGCCTGTGATGCTCTCTTCACCAGAGCTGTAAATGAGGGCATAGACATTTGTGCACCTGCCTAGGAGGGTTGAATGCCACCTGTCCAGGTTCCCAAAAGCAGTTGAGGAGATTGAAAGCCACTGGGGTGGAACGGTTTTCAGTCTTTAGTTAAGAACCCCTTTACCCCAAATAAAAGTTTCTTTGAAATCCCAATCTAACAGAAAACCAGGGTGTTTGAGAAATGGCTCATCAGCTGGGCGTTGGTGGCACACGGCTTTAGTCCCAGCACTCGGGAGGCAGAGCCAGGCGGATCTCTGTGAGTTCAAGGCCAGCCTGGTCTACAGAGTGAGCTCCGGGACAGGCACCAAAATTACGAAGAGAAACCCTGTCTCGGGAAAAAGACACACACACACACACACACACACACACACACACACACACACAAAACAAAAAAAACAAACAAACAAAAGAAATGACTCATCAGTTAGGAATGATTGCTGCTCTTGCTGAGAACAGTTCAGTTCCCAGCACCCACATTAGGCCCCTCACAACTCCCTGTAACTCGAGCTCTAGGGGATCCAACTCCCACTTCTGGCCTCCAAGATCATCTGTACACATGTGGTCACACACACACACACACACACACACACACACACACACACACTAAAATATTAACAACAAAACAGAAACAGCTGAGCAGTGGTGGCACACACCTTTAATCCCAGCACTTGGGAGGCAGAGGCAGGCAGATCTCTGTGAGTTCAAGGCCAGCCTGGTCTACAGAAGCCTGCATGGGCCTGTGCTAGGTAGGTCCTCTGCATACATGCTGCAGCTGTTAAACTTGGGTTTTATGTGGGACTCCTCCTAACAGTGGGAGTGGGGTGTCTCTGACTCTTTTGCTTACTCATGGGACCCTTTTCCTCCTACCGTGCTGCCTTGTTCAGCCTTAATATGAGGATTTGTGCCTAATCTTACTGCATCTTGTTATTCTGTGTCCAGTTGATATCACTGGGAGGCCTGCTCTTTTCTGAAGGGAAAGGGAAAGGGAGGAGGAGTGGATCTGGAGGAGAGCGGAGATGGTGTAGGGGCACTGGGGGGAGTGGGGGGAAGGGAGTCTGTGGTCAGGACGTATTGTATGAGAGAAGAATAATAAAAAGGAATAAAAAAAAGATGAGAGTGAAGACCAGGACTCTCACTTATCTCATGAGAAGCTTCTTTGAAGCCATGGCAAATAATTGTTGAAAACTGTAGACCTACAGTCAGATGTTGTGGGGTGTGTTGGTAATCCTGGTACACAGGAGGCAGAGGAGCTCTCTGGTTTGAGGGCAGCCTGGGCTCCATAACAAGACCCTGTATAAAATGAAGGAAGAATGAGAGGGACATCTGCTTTGGCTGTGGAGCCATCCCAAGTGGTGGAACCCTCTTGGAGTCTCCTGAGGAATGATTGTGGGGCTTTGGGAGAATCTGGGGATGAATAGCCCTAACCTTCTCCTGTGGTTCTCCTTGGCCCCAATGCCCTTCTCTGTCCTCTCTCTCCAGTCTTGGAGGCCCTCAACATGCTGGTGAGCAGACCAAATCCGGAGGAGCCTGTGCGGTTGGAACTTGCTGACCTCCTGACTCAGAACCCGGAGATGTTCAGGCAGAAGGCAGAGGAATTCACCCTTCAATTTGGAGTGGACCGACCCTCTTAAGGCTGGTTCTCAGGCCTCTCTGCCTGGATCTTCTGCTGAGTGGATGGATATCAGAGACTGGCACCATCCTGTGCTCAAGTTTTCCTTTGTAGCTGCTGATTACCAATAAATGTGCCTACTGTGTGTGTGTGTGTGTGTGTGTGTGTGTGTGTGTGTGTGTGTATGGGGGAGAGTCTGTGTGATGTGTGCTCCTTTCCCGAGTTGTATGGCTGTAGATGTGCCGTTCCCACGTCCTTGGCCACTCCCAAAGCCAGCGGAAGTTAGGTTTGCACAGTCTCAGGCCTGCTTTCCAGTTCTCCGTCTTAGGCTACTTTCCAGGCCAACCGGCAGAAAATTGAATGCCTCAGGGCCCAGGGCACCAAGGGTTAAGGAATGCAGGACTGTGGCTGGAAGGCTGGGCACACAGAAGGAGCCAAATTCCCTGCTGAGTGGTTGAGATCAGCCACACTTGTTATAGGCGTGCCCAGATATAAGTGTTGAACATTTTATTTTCCGCTGGTGAGTCTCAAAATGAAGGGTCTGAACTCCATCCCAGAAACCGGACTTCATGTTTCTAGATGGTCTGCTCTCTGATTGGCTACGTTTCTGGGGACTAGGCCTCAAGCTGGGGTTTGTGTACCTCCAACCTCTAGTCCAGGGGTCTCCACAAAAGGCCCGTGCTTGTCTGCCATTAACTTCACAGATGAATTCTGGAGTTCAACTACGTTTTCCATGAGAGGATAGCTTTTTTTTTTTTTTTTTTAAGTTTTTGTTACATTTTTATTTATTTTGTGTGTTTGTGTAGGGGCTGGTGAGCAAACCATGGCCTGGGAGTGAAGGTAAAAGATCAATTTTGGGGAGACAGTTTTCTCTTTCCACTATGTAGGTCCTGAGAATTCAACTAAGGCCACCCACCTGGCTTGGTGGCCTGTGCCTTCTACCTTCTGAGTCTCATGGATTAAGTGTTTCATCAGAAAGAGGGCTGGCTGGGGAGTAACAGAGTGTGGATATTCGCCACACATTATAAGGAATGCTGGCCCTGAGTACATCATCCTTAGGGCGCCTTCCAAAGGTCTGCAGGAGGGACGCCAGTGTTTTCCAGACGAGGAAACAGCTCATCAGTGAATTGGGCATATGCATCTGTCAGTCAGCAGAGACCACATTTCTTCCTATAGCCTTGGCAGCATGTCTGATTATCCTTCCCTGTTTGGTGCTAGGGAACGAACCCACAGCTTCATATATGCCAGACCAGTCCTCTATTATCAACTGAGCTTCGATACAGCGGAACAACACAAGGTAAAACTTCAGCCAGAGTAGGAGGGATTAATTTTATTTGAAACCATTGAGTTAGAACGTCATCCATCTCAAGAGCGCCACCCACTGGCCGGTCGCAGCAGCCCAGTTTGGAGAGATTTCTAGAGATAGTCTACTTCCTGTCTAGAAGTTCCCCCACTGTGGGGAAGTGGAGAGAGAGGGGAGAGGGAAAGAAAGGAGAGGGAGGAGAGAGAGGGAGAGGAGGGAGAGCAAATTGCCATCCAAAGCTCCAAATGCGGGTTTCTTTTTATTTTTGGCCACCGCCTATTGCGCACATGTGGCTGGTTGGGGTGCGGGGAGCATCAAGGAATGAGAGGAATTTTACAACAGTTCTTTTAATGCCATTGAGACCGGTGCCACCTGTTTCACGCCCGGAGGCCCAGTCTGCCGTTGCCAGCTGGGCCCCCGCTTCCTCCACCCGCACGGCTCTGCCATTCACTTCTTTTTCGTCTTCACCAGCCCCTTCTGCACAAGGCTACGGTACAGCTCCTGGATGTAGGTGTAGACGCACTTGGAGTCGGGCACGGCCAGCCGCACCATGTCATCCACGTCCAGCAGCTGGGCACAGTCGGCCAGTTTCCTGAGGGTGGAATGGGGAGCAGAGGGTCAGAGGTGAAGGGGGAGCCGAGGAGATGGGTCCAGGCAAGCGAAGGCCACCAGGTCAGCCATTCTAGGGTTGGGTTGAGTGTGGTAACTGAGGCCCCTGCAGGGGGGCAAGATGGACCTGGGTCTCCGCATCCTCACATGGGAACCTCTGTGTTCTAGCCAGGATTAGCTTCCTTCTTGCACATAAGTACAGCAGTGCTGTGGATTAGGGACAGCAAATACTTCAGAGGACAGAACACGAGTCCTGCCTAGAGTGCTGGCTTGCCGCAGCCCTAACAGCTCCATTCAATTAGATCACCTATTTGTTAAGCACCTACTGGGTGCCGGGCAGTCTTCTGTTTGTCAGCAGTGAAAAGCCAAAACTCTGCTCTCTGTGGTGCCAAAGAAATCCAACACATGAGGCAGACGGTGTATCAGGTTGGCGAGAGGTGCTAGGGAGAAAAAGGTAGCAGAAAAGGACCACTCTCTGCTAGAGGGGACTTCCGGTAATTTGTAATAGGGTGCTGGACAGCAGGTAGAGAAAGAACATTTGCAAAGGTCCTTTGCAGGACGGCTTGGTGTGCTTCCAGACTGCGGGGAACCCAGCAAGTCCTCCTGTTCTAACGTCCCAGCTGCATTTTGAGGCTACTTGATATCCCTGGCTCTGCTGAGGCTGATAAGCTGGCCTAATCGCTGCTGGGGCCTCCCTGCCCGGTGCCAGGTGTCTTATCGGGTGATCCCGGGAGACGGTCTCGGTTACTCCTCTTTATCTCTAACAAGCAGAGGAGGAACTGAGCTCAGAGGGTTTGGTGCTTTGCCCAAGGTGAGAGTGTAACAGCTGGGACTCAACCCTAAGCCCGCCCGACGCCTCTTGCACCTTGGCTTTCAGCAGTCTGGGCTGCCAAAGCCAGCCAACGATGGATGCTGACCGTGGGAGCAAGAAGGCCCAGCGAAATTCTCTCTTGGGGCTGCCACAGTTGGGCTGATGTGTAAGCCACTGGCCTGGAAGCGGGAGGGAGGGGCCCACATTGAAGGGTTTTGAAGAATAGGACAAGCAAGCTCTCTGTATCCAGGGCTTCAACCTCAGTCCCATGGGTGTGGGCCGCTGCTATTCCCCCAACACTGGAAAGGCAAACCCTTTGTGCCAATGGAGCCTGGAACAGAGCAGGGCTCCTCCAACAGTGTAAGTGGTGAAGCCCCACTGGGGCTCTGGACTGGTCATTTCTTCTATTCACGCCAGGCCTTTGAGAACTAGAGGAGAGTTCTGGATCAGGAGCTCAGGGCAATAGCGGTGGCAGAGGCCCCTTTTCACCTATCACTTCTGAGAGGCCTCAGAGTTAGGAAAAAGGAGTAGGGATTCAAACCCTGGCACCTCAAGTATGATTCTTCTCTCTCTCTCTCTCTCTCTCTCTCTCTCTTTCCCTCTCCCTCTCCCTCTCTCTCCCTCCCTCTCTCCCTTCGTTCCTTCCTTGACAAGGTTTCTCCGTGTAGTTTTGGTGCCTGTCCTGGATCTCACTCTGTAGACCAGGCTGGCCTCGAACTCACAGAGATCCACCTGGCTCTGCTTTCTGAGTGCTGGGATGAAAGGAGTGCACCACTGCCACCCGGCTCCACTCTCCATTTCTATAATTCTCCTTAGCCTCGGTCCTGTTCAGTTGCCTGGTGCTTCCCAAAGCCTGCAGTCATCCTCAGCTCATCCTCTGCCTTTCCATGGCTCTGCCTCACTGGAAACCAGGCCTGCACTCCCTAGATTAGGATGTTTGGCTGGGGCAGAGATGCCTGCTCCTTTGTTGCCTCTAAGCTTAGCTAGACCAGGAGTCACATAATACCTGCCTCGCCACAGTCCTCCTGTAGGACCTGGGAAGACCCTAACCCCTCTGCCTACCTCCACCTGTGAGGACAAGTGAGTGGGTCCAGGCAAACACTCGGCAGATGCTTACTTGGTTTATGGAGTTTTTACTCTGCATCGCTGAGCTGACTCCATTTTCGCTGACCATCTCATCCCACGGCAGAACAACAGAAAATGGAAGAGACTATCCGAAAAACAGTCTGGCTGGAATTTTGTTGTTGCTTGCCTCTGCCTTTCAAGTGTTGGGATTAAAGGCTTGTGCTACCACACCCAGCCATCTGGTGACTTTTAAGTGACATCCATGTGTCCTATGGCCCTAAGGACATGTCCCCAGAGACCCTCTTAGGAAAAAGAGAGTTGGCCACTGGTCACCTAACTGGAAGGTCTCCCCTTCATATGTATAGTATGTAGCTCATTCAACCAATGTCTAAGAAAACTTGGTGTTTAAAAAAAAAAAGTTAAGTATGGATCAATATACTCTCATTTTCCTGAGGAAAACACACATTCTTCCCCACTGGTGGGTGGCCAGGCCTGGGTTAGACGAGAGGGGTTAGCTTCCCAGGCCAGACAATTTGGTACTGCCATTCCTAGGGTTTATATATTTATTTATTTGAGACAGGCCTCCTGTATCACAGGCTGACCTCCAACTCCGTGTGTAGTCAAGGATGACCTTGAATTTTTGATTCTCGTGCCTCTCGCTCCTCTAGCTAGGGTTACTGGTGTGCACCATCACATTTGATCAAATGCAGGACTTTGTGCACGAGAAGCAAGCACTCTATAAACTGAAGTACACCCAGAGCTGTTGATTGATTGTGTCTTACTATAGAAATGAGGCCGGCCTCAAATTCTCAGCAGCCCTGCTTCAGTCTTGGGGTGCTGAAACTATAGGCACACACCACTACGTGTGGGCTTTAGAAAAAGCACCTGTCTGTCTGTCAGGGGCCTGAGTTGCACTCATGTTGACCACACTCCCTGCACAACCCTGTTTCCACCAGTGGCTTACAAGTTTCTTTCTGGGGTCATCTCCCAGGTTGGAGGTGGGAGGTTGAAGACGGTGGGAGCCCAGACCCCTTCTCCCCACTCTGGCAACCATGTTTTCCTGTTGTCTGGTTGGTTGGTTGGTTGGTTGCTTTTGTCTTAAGATAGGCTCTCTCACCGCATATCCCAGGTGGGCCTAGAACTTGAGATCCTCTTACCTCTTGACTGCTGGGAATATAGTCCTGGGTCACCACACCCATTGTTGTTCAAAGCCTTGTCTTGGTCTCAGTTTCTTCCATCAGCCTCACTCTTCCTTACACCGCCCTTCCAGAGCTGCTACCCTTGACATGCGGGTGTATGAGCCTCGCAATAATACCCCTCCAGGACCCAGAGTGAATGGTAATTATCATAATAACCATGATATCATTCATTATAATGATAGTCATGTAGCCAAGAGTGTTTGAAGTGCTTGCTGTGGGTTAGGCCCTGTTACTGAGTTCTTGTCTCTGTAAAAGGGGAAACATCATGGAGAAAAAAGGGGTGTGGGCGTGTCCAAGGTTACACAGAGTCAAAACCTCACCTCAAGTTTCTGTAACCCCCCTGTCCCAAACCAGAAGGCTTACCTTTCTTCTCTCCCTTATTCTGCTTGAATTTCGAATTTTCTTTGGATATGTGTGTTCATGTGCACATGTGTGTTCGGGTTTGTGGAGGCCGGAAGTCAACCTTGGGTGTTATACTTCAGGAGCTGCCTATCATGTTGTTTGAGTCTTGGTTTCTCACCAAACTGAAGGGTCACCAGTTAGGCTAGTGTGGTCAGCAAGTTCCAGGGATCTGCCTGTCTATGCTGCCCTTGGCATTTTACATGGGTCCTGGGGATAGAACTCCGGCCCTGGGGATGGAACTCAGGTCCTCACGGTGGTGCAGCAAGCATTCTACCAACTGAACCATCTCCTCGGCCCCTCAGGTTTTCTTCAGGGCACCCGTCACTGCCTATATGTTATCTGCATGCATGTTCTTATGACCTGCCTATTCATTTAGAATATAAGCCACAATGGAGCATAGTTTCCTCTGTTTGAGCCATTTACCTAAAGTTGCTTTAAAAAAAAAAAACAAAAAACAAAAAACAAATACAAGGCTGTGAGGCAGTAACCTTAGCTTGGTTGCCCACAGGCACCCTTTGCACGCACCTGGACTCCTCTGAGGCCACCCACTTCCCTTCTGACTCTGCCATCCCAGGACGGAGGCTTACTCTGCAGTGGAGAAGGCTAGGGTGAAGTTGTGCCTCCGCTTTGTCGGGTCCAGCTCTGCATAGTCAAAGGCGTCTGGGAAAAACTTGTGGATGAGGGCGCAGAAGGCCATGCCGCTGCTCCAGCTGGAGGAGAAGTTCTGGATGTCCACGTGCTGAGACAGATAGGCAGGGAATGGAAGACCTTCGTGACCCCGGGCTGGGGGGCCTGGACTTTGCCTCCCCGACCCTTTTAGAATCCGAACCCTCAGATTCTCCACCGCACTACTGCCCCGGAGAAAAGTGTCCCCTGTCCCTTCTGTATCCCCCGCCCCTGCCCACCTCATACTTTCTCGTCATGGCCCGGCACCACTCCAAAAGCATGTTCTTAACACCACCAATGGCTGCTCCGGCGGCTTTCGTGTTCCGGAAGAGGGCAGTGGGGCCCGAGGCTGCCCTGTGAGGGGAGGGGCAAGAAACCACAAACATCCCATTGTGAGGAATCTCAGGCTACAGGTGTGTGTCTGGCCTCGATGGTTTCCACTGGCCCCCAGACCCCCCCACCCCCCTCCATTAGCCCCATCCACAAATCCTAGGGAAATCTCAGCCCACCCTGACTCCTGGTTTGCACCTTACCCGCCAAACTTGTCCATGATGGCTTTGCGATTCTGCGCACGGGGTCCCCGGGGCCGAGCAGGGGCCGACACCCTGCGTTCTGGTGCTCTCTCCTTTTTTTCCTCCGAGGGTGGGGGCTCCGTGGGGCTCTGGGGCACTTCGTCACTGGGCGAAGACTCACTACATGGAGAGGTCACAGAAGCACGAAAGGAGGTTGAACTGACACCATAGGGTGCAGAACAGCTCTGGGGGGCTGGCTGGGCAGAGGTCACTGCCATAGACAGGCCTGCACAGTTAAGCTGAATTGGTGCACACACTCATCCTGTGCCTAGCACTGGAAGGGCCAAGAAGCAGTAAACAGACTCAGACTAACTCTGGGGAGCACGTGGTCTGCTGAGGCCATATGGGGCAGAACTAGGGCACACCTGGGCTCTGACCTGAGTTTGGATCCTGGCTTTGTTCTTATTTGCTGTGTGATCTTGGGGCTGCCCCCTTACTTCTCTGAGCCTCGGCTTCCCCATCTGTAAAATGGGGACAAGAATGCCTACCTAACAAGGTGATTCTGAGGCCTACAGAAGATCGGGGTCAGGTAGCTGCGCTTACTACAAAGCTGCGCAAATGCTTGCTGAGTATTCATTGGTCAGCTTTCCCCAAGAGACAAGGAAGTGACTGAAGTGTGAGCGATGGAAGGATAAGGCTGGCTGTCTAGCACTTCCCATACATCAGGCAGGCACTATATGCTCAGGTGCTTTTTTGCTCACAAGTCACTGGAGCCTACAATAACCCTGTGAGGTCCTTACAGTTGTTATATCCACTTCACAGATGTGAAGAGGCTAAGGGACACAGCCAAGGTCACCTGGCTGGTAAGTGGCAGAGCCATTGCCCAGACTCAGGCTTTCTGATCATTCTTATGGATGACCCTTAGAGAGCCGTAACGAATACTCTGGGGCCTGAAGAGGCTTCAGCCATGGAGCAGGAGGTAGACCAGGCATCGTCTATGCCTCTCCCTCCATTTGTTTTCTGGGATCTGTCTGAGATACAAGGCCAGGAATCCTGGAATATCTGGAAATCAGCTCTGGGGAGGCCCAGAGAGAGGTGACAGTTGACTTCAAAAGGAGCAGGAGACTGGAGGAGTCAGAGCTCCAGGGCTTGACATTACCTAGCTGAAGGACTGGTCTCTCCAGATGCCATAGAGTCTGGACCCAAGCCATCTGGAGGGAAGGAAGAGAGCAGAAGGAAGCTGAGCTGTCTGTCCTGTGTTCCCTGCAGCATCCTTCCTCAGAGTAGTCATGTAACATCCTGGGCTCTCCCTTACCTGGGCTGAGGCTGGTTCCCTCATCTGTGGGGCTCTCAGGCCACTCCTCGGGGGAGCTGGGAATCACCGCTGTCCTTTCTTCTGATTCTTTTTCCTCACCCTGCTCCTGCTCTTCAGTGGGACTCCCTGGCTCCTGGGGTGGACAGGATCTGTGTGGGCAGCTACCCAAGGCTTTCTAAGAACTTCAGAAAGATTTGGAAGGCAGTCTGAGCCACAATCTCCTTTCCCCATCCCCACTCCCAGGATCTTGATACCTGGTGGAGGAAGACTGTACTTTCCCAAGGTATGGTTTGGATAGAAAGTGGCCACACAGACTACTGAGAGGTAGTTATCATGAGAGCTCTAACCTCATCAACAGACTATCCAGATGGGGCCTAGTTAGAGGATCTATCATGGGTGTGTGTGTGTGTGTGTGTGTGTGTGTGTGTGTGTGTGTGCCTCTGAAGGGCATATCTTTTATGTGATGCATGTGTGTTTGTGATATGTGTGTGTGTGCTGTGGTTGTGTTTGTGTGTATGTGAATGTATTTATGTGTGTGAGTATGGACACATGCATGCCACAGTGTATGTGTGTGTGTGTGTGTGTGTGCGCGCGCGCGCGCGCGTGTAAGGCAGAGGACAGCCTCAGGTGTAATCCTTACTTCCTCCTTCTTTGACACCGGTTCTCTTTGTTGTCTGCCGGTGTATAATAGGATTCTCCTGTCTTGGCCTTCCCTCAGGCACACGGGGATTTCAGATGTGTACTACTGTGCCTGACTCCTACATGGGTTCTGGGGATTTGAACCCAGGTGCTTCTGCCCTCTTAGCAAGAGTTTTTACCCACTCAGCTGTCTCCCCAGTGAGGGGAATGTCTTATGCTCAGAGATTTCTTCTCCCTCTCTGTCTCCTGCTTCTTGGCTGCCGTAAGGAAAACCGTTTTCCCCTCTCCTGCCCTTTCGCCATATTTCTGCCTTATCACAGACCTCAAAGCAATGAAGCTAGGACTGAGACCTTCGAAACCACAGGCCAAAACGCAACTCTCCCCCTTTAAATTGATTTGCTTGGGGGTTTTGTAGCAGCAGCAACAACAATGAACAAACGAGGGAGTCAGGGAGGCCTCGATTCCCGAGGAAGAGGGGACTCGAGACCCTCCTTTCTGCCCTACTCACCACCAGCTCCTTTGTGACACTTTCGACGACCTCCTTCCCATCGACGACCTCCTTCCCATCGACTGCCTGAAGTTCAGCATTGGCCTGGTCCTTCACATCAGCCTTCTTCTGAGATTCTGTCTCAGTCTCTTGGACAGTAACCTCTGCCCCAGCACCCTCCTCCTTGGGTTCAGGCTTGGCTTTATCACTCACATCCAATTTCTCCTTAGAGTCCAGACTGGCCTCTTTTTCATCAGACTTCTGCTTCTCCGGGGCCAGCGTGGCCTCCTCTTTTCCCTTGACCTCGCTGGGTTCAGGTGTTGTGCCTTCTTTCCTGCCAGTCTCTTCCTGGGAAGCCACTGTGGCCTCTTCCTTCCCACCCTCCTTCTCTGCAAGGTCACCCTTGGCTTCCTCCTTCCCACTGGCCTTCCCTTGCAGGTCTACCTTGAGCTCATCTAATACATTTGCTTCCTCCGGGCACTCCCCTGACACTGCCCCCTCAGGAGCTGCTTTACCCTCCTGTTCTGCCTCATCCGGAGGGTCTTTGACACTTGTCCCAGCTGGGCCTTCGGCCACCTCCTCTGCAGTGCTTTGATTTCCTGGTGTGTCAAGATTCCCTGCAGTTGGGGAGACAGTGGTCCCATTCTCGGAGGGACTCTCTTCTGTCCGTTCCATGTCTAGAAAGAGAAGACATGAAGACTTTGTCACACACTACCCCGGCATGAGGTGCAGACCCTGCCCACTGAATGCTCTGGCCTAGGAGTCAAGAAGTCTCTAGTCCTGTCCTGTTTCTCTAACTAGTTGGGCATGACAACATACCCACTCTCCCTGTGGTAACATGAAGGATAGAGCGCTTCTTTTGCTAAAGTGGGGCAGTTGGGCCATATTGACTTGATATTGGATGGTATTTACCCAAGGCCCTTCTGTACGCTATGACTTTTTTATTGTTATTATTTTGAGGCAAGGTCTCATGTAGCCCAGGTTGGCCTCAAACTTGTTTTGTAGCAGGGGATTTCCTTGAACTCCTGATTCTACTGCCTCTGTCTCCTGTGTGCCGGAACTACAGGCTTGCACCACCATACTTGGCCATTATTATTATTATTATTATTATTATTATTATTATTACTATCATCAAACCTAGGGCTTCATGCATGCAAGCCACCACTTTACCCCTGAGTGAAATGTCCAGCCTCACATAGTGCCTTTTCGATGATTTTGCCTCATTTTGATTAACAAGGGAGGTGGTCACAATGTAATACCATTGTTCTGGAACCTGGAAGGAACAATTGCTGCTCGCCCCCTAGAGCCGAAAGCAGACTGGCCTATAGAATTGAACTGAACAGCCCTGCTTTGCTTCTATTGTATGGATTTCCAGTTACCTTCTATTTCTGGTAAGCGATATCGAGCTTCCATCTCCAGCAGTGATCTGAAGTGTCTTTTTAAAACGCATTATTGGATTTAAAAATAACTTAATTCAAAACAAGACAGGCATTTAGGAAATTTGAGTAAAGATGGTACAAATGTCAGATCATAGAGATGGTGTAAAAATACTCACGATTTGGGAGCCCCAGAGCAGGCGAGTCTCTGAACCTCTGTAGTTCTTGAAAAAGTGAATGAGAAGAGCTTGCTTTGGTGAGAGAATAGAATCACATCCTCTCTAGTCTGCAAAGCTGGCCTCCACCTGCTCTCGGGTACATGTGGAGAAGATGACCCCTTAACTTGGAGATTCCTCTTTGAGTATGGTATATAGTTTTGGTGTGGGGACAGGGCCAATTTCCTCACTACCTTCTCTTGTTGGGGGTCTAGTTACAAAGAAAACAGCTCCCAAATAGAGTTCAGGGCATGACTCAGACAGTAAGAAAAGTGGACACTCCTGTCATTGGCTAAAAATACCTCCTGCTCTTGGCAGTACTTCCTTTCTTGGTGAGAGTACCTAGGACACCTTGGTAAACTGGACAGAGCCCAGGCGGCATGAAGACAAGATACACTCTGCCACCCACCTCCTTGTTCCTGTTCCTCCAGACAAGCGTCCTGGGGTCTCTGGGTTTGGTGCTCTCCACTTTCTAGGAAGCAGATGGAATTTTGTAAAGACATGAAGGCTGTCCACCGTGATGGCCCCTTTGTGGTGCAGCAGCTCCAGCCATATATACTAGCAAGAGGGGGAAAGTGTCTGTGTAGCAGCACGCACGGGTGGTGGTCAGGAGGTCACAGCACACGGACCCTGGCATTCTAGTCACTCACTTTGAGCTCAAGGCATTCCCTCTGAGCCCCAGCTTTAGATCAGATGTTTCTAGACAGTACTCTGTAGAGGTATGGCACACACAAAAGGGATGGGTTCACCGGCAGAGTGCTTTCCTAAAACGTGCAAGGCCCTAGATTCAACCTCCAGCACAGCATAAACTGGGTATCGTGGTACAGCCTGTAATCCTAGCATTTGCGAGGTAGAAGCAGGAAATTCAGCCCCAGCACATGGTGAGCTGAGGCTAGCTAAGGCTGTGGGGAGAGAGAGAGAGAGAGAGAGAGAGAGAGAGAGAGAGAGAGAGAACAAAAAGGTTCTCTTGACAGTGAGAGGAAGATGTATTTATTCACTGACCAAGGTTGTTCCAAATATAGCCAGCTTTTCACTCTCCTAGAGATACACAGCATCATTAGCGCTTAAGCAGGTATCAGGTGCTTAAAAAAAAACAAACCTGAAAACTTAGCTTGAATATCATTGAATTCACCTTTTCCTAGACCTTCCTGACCAAAGAGGGTTTTCTCTTTGCCCTCTTTCCTTACTGGAATGCTGTCCATGAGGCATTCCCATTGATCCCATTGACAAAACCATGTTCGAGATCTGAATGAGCCACAAACCCTCCTCCCTCTCTGTCCTCATGGGGAAGACGGTGTGAGTCAGTGGTGAGAGGCATTGTGGTCTTGTGACGGCAGGATTCCAGCTGCCTCAGTTTACTGTGACACTTGTTCTGCCTTTTCACTTCTGTAGCTAGAATAGGTCCAGCCCACATGGAGAGTGGAAGGCTTAGGTCACTAGCACATGGGCAGTATTTGGAAGGAGTCCTTACTCCACAGCTTGCCTGGGGAAGATTGACTGTGCCATCCCTGAGCCAGGGTGAGGACCTGACCTGGTCCCCAGGGCATTATGAGTGACACAAGACAGAGAGGACTAGATGTCAGTAAGATGGTAACATGCCCTTTTTATACCCCCAAGTGCGACATATTTGGCTAAGACATAGCGGATTGCTTCAACCATCTTTCTAGCTGCACACTACACACTTGGGGTGCGGGGCGGGGGGGGGGGGAGGGAAGACAGTATGCATGGGAACATATGCGCACACCTCAGTTACCTTGCCTGTTCCTCACCTCTGCTTTCCCTCTGGGCTTGTCACAAATAGACAAGGAGTGAAGAAGCTCTGAATTCTGAGGACTGAGGCTAGCTCTCCTCCCCCAGTGCTCATGATGCTATGGCAGTTTACAGCTTACACTGAAGTGCTCTGCTTTACCTTAGTCACTCCTTGACGGTCCCCTCAGAAGGGTGGAACTAGCCCCCTTTTAAAAATTTAAGAGTCTAGTTTAGGGATTATAGTTCTTGAGGCTAAAGTCATAGGAGAATTAAATAGGTCAAACCATATCTGGAAGCTAGGCCTCCTGAGTCCTGGGTTAGAGCATGGACTGAGGATACTTTTCCCACTAGATCCTCAGCCCAGTGTCCCTTCAACAGTCCCAGCTAAGAAGAGTGGTCATCCCACCTGTGGCGAGGAGCCACTCAATAAGGCTAAGCAGTTTCTCTCTCGTGTAAGTGCACACTAGACCCTTCACCAAAGCTTTCTTCATCACTCCTTTCCAGCTTTCCAGCACGTACTCCCTGCTTCCTTCTTCCCTCGTCCTTCTGAACCCCAACTATTACCCCTATCTTGTGTCCAGTTCGGTTTTTCAGTTCGACTCCCCCAATCCAGAAGGAAAACCCAAGTTCCAAGCCTTCAATAGTGTGAGTGATGCTTGCTGTTTCTGTGATGCCTCTATCCCCTCCTACTGCCCAGTCCCTCTCCCAGTAGTTCTGAGGCCCCTACTTTACCACTCAGCCTTTTCTTGGAGAGGCCATTACATCCCAAGCCCCCCAGACCTCCACCTGTCCCCCTGAAGCCTTCTTCATAGTTGGCCACTTGCAGGCTACTCTGTACCTGGCGTCGTTTTACCCAACTCCTTTAGGCAGCTAAAAACAGTTGATATAGTGCAGAGAATTAGGAAGCAGCCTGAATTTCTTTCATTGTAGGGTCCTTGTTAGAAGATCCGGCTTTTGGAAGGAAGAGTAGGGGCTGGAGTAATTCGAAAAGGGCCCAGGGTTTTTCCTACCTGTGGGGTTCTGCCTGCAGCTTGGGAGCTCCTACCTCGTTCTAGCTGAGTAGGCTTACTCCCATCGTCCTTTAAGTTCTGGTAGCTTTGAGCCCCCAGCTCATAGTCCCGCCTCCTTGCTTTCACCCCCCCTCCTCGGCCCCCCCCCCCCTTCTAGAAGCCCGGGAAGAGCATTGTTTACCGCTCTGTTGGTACAACACTTTCTCTTAGACTGGGAGGCTCAAATTTCCCCTGAAGATCTGACAGGTGGCACCTTTCAATCATGCTGCGGTCCCTCTCGCCCCGACCCTAACAGCATCTTCTTTCCTGAAGTGCTCTGGCCCTGAAGATCTTGACAAGCAACTGCCTGGCCCATTTAGAACATGGTCTCCAGCTCTGCGGTCGCCTGTGATCATCCACAGCCAGGCGAGACCTCCTGGGCTCCCTTAGCCCCTTGCCTCCAGTCTTCCTCTAATTGTCTCCTTTCCTCCTCCCTAGGCAGAGCAGCTGCTGAGGGGTGGGCTCAGGAGGTGGCAAGTGGGGCAGCTGCCAACAGTGGGCTCACACTGGACCAGGAAACTTGGAAGGGGAGGGGCCAAGAGGAGAGAGGAAAGGAGAGAGCCAATGAAACAGGGGACTTAGCATCTACATCACAAATAACTCATTGATTCTGTTTTGAGCAGGACTGACTGATACATGATCAGCTCTGAATGTGTGTGTGTGTGTGTGTGTGTGTGTGTGTGTGTGTGTGTGTGTGT
>CABHPH010129443.1:0-18228 GCA_902168325.1 Peromyscus nudipes
ATATGAGGCTGCCACAAAAAATACACATAGCTTTAAGGGCATGGCTTGTGAATAAAGCAGAGGCTTTGAGATGGCCACATAGCGGTCATAAGCCATGGCAGCCAAAAGGTAACACTCAGTGTAGTCCAGTGCAGCAGAGAAGAAGAATTGAGCCACACAGCCAGCAAAGGAGATGGTCTTGTCTTCAGAAATGCATGTTGCTAGGATCTTTGGTGTGTAGACAGAAGACAACCCAAGATCCAGGAATGATAGGTTTCCAATGAAGAAATACATGGGTGTATGGAGCCTGGAGTCATTGCAGATCAACACAATGAGGGAGCTATTTCCCAGCAAAGTCAATGTGTACACAACAAGAAACACTGCAAACAAGACCTTCTGCATCACAGGGTCTGTTGTGAATCCCAACATGATGAACTCACTGACTGTATTATTATCCTGCTCCATGGATGGAAGGAATGTAACTTAAGAGGAAGGAAAAATGAAGTTTCAGATTAAATGATTGTACTGAATAAATGAAAAAATGTTGAATAAATAAATTTTATGAAAATACAATTAATGAAACTTTTTGTGAATTTAGAAGCATGTAGTTTAATTCAAAAGATAAAAATAAAAGAAGATTTTAACATAAGTAAAATGATTCTGGGTTATTATATATTATACATTAGTTTATAATATAAAGAACTTGTCATTTGCAAAATAATACTGATTGAATTATCCAATAACTATAAAATATGTGTTGTACTTCTCCTTATCAAGTAGAAAATAGATCACCAGTGCTTAATTATTTTGACTAAATAACCTTATAATTTCATACAACTAGGAGATGATCCCTAGGCATTCTAACTATAAAATACTTAAATTTCCCATACACCAAAGAATTCAGACAAGCACGATCGTTGTCGATCCTTTCAGCTATTACCATGTCACTTTAAAGATAGATCATACTTATAACTTACATTTGTAAATTTTGTAACAAGAATATGTACTCTCAACTTGGAGGAGACTGCTTACTCAGTAAAGTGTTGTCATGCAGGAATGAAGACTCAGGCTGAGATTTTAGTACAAAATCTTCTGTATAAAATTCTGTGCACAGTGTCACATGACTGTCATACCAGTGGTTGGCAGGTGAAGAGACGAGGATCCTTCTGTGTACTCAACAGTAAGTCTTGTTGAGTTGGTGAGCTCCTGTATTAGTTAAAAACCCTGTCTGAAAAAAATACGTCTGGTGTCCACCCTCCACTGCACATGCATGCGTAAGCACAGGAGTATGTGTGTCTGCGTGCACACACACACACACACACACACACACACACACACACACACACACCGTCCATTTTCTTGTTTCCTCAACTCATTACATAATTTTAAAGTCACAGCAATGGAATCACATTTACTAATGTCAAAATTTTGTTCAATAGACTACTTTGCTGACACATCTTGCAGGTTAAAAACAAATTTTAGCCTATGCAGCATTTAGTGGAGCACGTTTATTAAACATTGATATATAACAGACACTTTTCTAAAGAGTTTCTGTAAAACCATCAAAATAGTGTTATGAAGTAAATGTGTTTATTCCCATTTTCCAAACTGATTGTTTCTGAATACCTGGTTCAAGGTCCTAGGATTCAAAGCAGACAGAGAGCCATGAGTTGAAACTAGTTCTCCAAACACATATTGTCTCTGCCCAACGCTGTCCATCTAACAGAATTGCTCAATTCCAAATATTCTCAGCACCAAGGATAAAAAACAGAAATCAGGCATGGGCCTTTACATATAATGTGTATATGTTGCTGAGGTAAATGAAACCTTTGCAAACAAGTGCAATAGGTGAAATCACTGTCATATTTGATTGTGGGAGGTCAAATTAGAAGAGGCTCTGGTAAAAAGCAAGGATAATATTTTGTGTGTGATAACATGGTTTATACAAAGAAGGAAACATGTTTTCATGTGTAGACAGTGGGAAGTTGCATGTGAGAAAGGACATTCTAGGCAAGAAAAATAGTTGCCCTGACACAGGAGGGAGAACCCCACAGGAAGGTGGAGGGATGGGGAGAAATGTGGCAGGTCTGACTGGCATGGGATGTATTCAAACATAGAACAAACCAGGTTACCTCAGGTGACAGTAGATTTTTTTTTATTAACATTCTTAAAAGTTGTACTGATCATTATCGTTTTTAAAAATCTCAACATATGGGGTAGTAAATGCCTATATCTTCAGCTTCCAGAATATTGACACAGGGGAATCATGCATTGGCCAACATGGACTTTATAGCAAGAAACTTTTTTCAAATTTCAAAATAAAAAAATAATAATCTACTTTGCTGTCTGTGTCCCCAAAGAGGATGCCAGCTCAAGAAGAACATGGAACTTAGGAGGTAATTACAAGGAAGAGGCTGCAGATTCAGCTTTAGTTCTTCCTCAACAGTATAGCAAGTTCGAGATCATCCTGGGAAATCTTAGGTTATATGAATATCAACCAAATTCACACTCTGGTAAGATCAATCATGGAATTTAACCCAAAAGGAATTAGTGATTTATCTCACATTCCTTGACGTAAGAATGTCTGACCATCCTGTGGTCTTCACAGACAGAAACAAACAAACAAACAAACAAACAAAACCCAGAGGGATACATCTGATATTCACGGTGTGGCCACTGAAATTTGCAGAAATTGTATTTTAAATATTTGTGATGGAAGCATTTCCCACTAGGACAGCAATTGTCTTTCATCATGAAGTACTATTGGTATCCATATTTTTAACATGACATGTGATCACAGTGAGAGAGTGAGCAAACTAGACAGAGATCTGAGATTGCAAAATGATAGTTAGATGGATATAAGTCCATCTCAATGCTCACCAGGTTTTATCAGGTTTTATACATGTTGCTAAGTTCCCATACACCAACTTCATAACTTCTAAAGCAGACATAATAGTTGCAACTGTCAGACAGGAATACTGTAAAATTTACAGTGAACTATTTATTCTAGGGGTCAACACATGGAAAACATTCAATAAACCAGTGGCCTTCCAATTCAGAGAGCATAAGTACCGTCTGATATATTGCTAAAGTTAAAGCTTCTCAATTCTTAATTGTGTCTATGTGACACTGTGAAAAAAACTGCAATATTCACTATTGGTATTAGCACAGCAGCAGACTACATTAGAGTGTTATGAATGTTAAATAAACTAACGCATGTTCACACAAATGTATTCTGCTGACATTTATGCAATCATTCTGAGAGGAAACATAGAACCTCATATGAAGTTTAGGATAAAAAATAATGTATGTGTCCTCATAAACTTTATGAACTAACAATTCTTTAGGTAATCAATTGCCTCCCCTGTAGTGTGTAATGTGCCTCCATCTGTGATAACACAAAAGTTACAGATAAGATTGTGGTTAAAATTAACAGAAATATTTTTAAAGAATATCAAATGACCTAATGGCTTCTAGTAATAGTAATTTCATGGTGGATATTTAATATCAAGTTGAGTATTGATGGCATATAATTTTAAGGATATAGAGTGATTTATAATTATGCAGATGATTCAAAACTATAAAATTGACCTTTTTATTTCATTATTTTCTTCTGTTCTCCAAACCTTCTTGCATGCAAATTACCTATAATCATGCACCATTCATCCTTTCTTGAGCCTATTATTTTTAGCTTCCTTGTTTCAAAATAATAATGAATTTTTGAGGCCCAAATTTCTTAATTCCTGAGTTATTTGGATCTCCAAAACAGAACATACTCAGATCCACAACACAAGCACACATGAACACACACCCCCCAAAAAAAAACCACACACACACAAATATTTACAGAGTTTTTCATCCAATAATAGAAACCAGTGAGGCTTAGCAGTAATTTCACGTTAAAGGTAAAGTTTCTCTTCATAGAGATATTCCTCTGGACAACCTCAGCTAGGAAGCATGGCAACTTTGCAGCTACAGCAAGCTGTTGTCTGACATTCTTTTCAAAAGCACTTTATCTTCTGACATTCTGGGAAAATATAAACTGAAATAACTGAGTTTTTCATTGTTTTAGCAGGAGCATAGAAATACCTCATTCTGTCACCCACCAAGGATTGGGAGGTATTTGCAACAGGTCACCACTTGAGAAGTCCATCCCAGAGGACACTCCTTTCATTGGGAGTGAATTTCATAGCTCAGGTTCTCTGTCTTCCCTTAACGCGCAGCAGCTTTTCTCATCAAAAACAGAAGAGAAGTTAAACCTTTCATTTTGCTGGCAGAAGTTTCATAAAATTTTATGCAATAATGGATCAATAGGAAAAATAAGGTTTCTTAGATCCCCAGCTATAGCAGAATGCAAATAACTAGAGTCAATGTGGGAATAAAACAAAATTTATTTGCCATTGACACCTGTAGAGTATGACTTACCAAATTTTCCACAGACACCTCATTCCAGCATTCTGATCAGCTGCTTTTGATCTTTATAACAGCCTTTGATCCCAGAGGTTTTATATTCATGGAATTCCTCATGGTTTTGCAGCTTGGGGAAATGACAAGCAAGACAATTAATCAAGAGTCCATTGATGATGTTGCTTTAATTTTATTTAATAAGATAAAGAAAGATGACATAATATGGGCGTAGGTTCTTCAGTAATGGATGCATTCAATTATAATCTGTACACATTCTGTATTGTTGTAGTGAATTCAAATGAACACATATAATTATGTATATACTTAAGCTATATTTGTGTGTATATCTACATTTATACATACGGATATTTGGATATTTATAAGCCCATGTGCTTGGGAATACATACAATGTGGTATTGATCTGCAAATTCCTCTGAATCAATGGCCATCTTTTCCCATCTCATTCTATGTTCCCAGAGATTTACTCAATGGAGTGCTAACTGCCAGGTGTTGTCTCATTCCGTTTTCTTACCTCTCCTCGGCCTTCACTCTCTCCCTTGGCCTAGCTCCAGAACCAGACTTGTTCTTTGGATCAGAATAACTGAGGGGCCACAGTACTTACGTATCTTACTTGAAACTTTACAATTTGTAAATGCTCTATAGTTTTCTTTTTCCATTGTGAAAATATCCACCCATCCACTTTAATCTCTCTGGAAACATAGATCCAACCATTTTAAATTTTTTACACAAATCCATCTTTTCTAAAAACTGTTTCTGTCTGTATGACATTTTTCTTATTTTTTAATGTCATGGGGACATAATAGTATTAACAAATGAATTTACTATCTATTGTGAGAATTTTCTCTCTGGGGGAGGGAAGACTAAGGAATGTCTATTCCCTCTTCATATGATCACAATGACAAACCAAAGTTCAGTTTCAGAGTTCACCCTGGAGAACCAATGAGTCTGTTGGGATTACTTAGAGACAATTGGTACAAGGTCACTGGTGGGAGTATGGGTGACTCAGAAGCACTCACACTGAGAAGTCCTTATGCAGTATGCATGAGGATACTTTATAGTTATATAGATAGATCTCCTCTTTAAAAATAGGCCTGACTAAAATAAAAGTCTTGAAAAGCCCATTTGTTTGATTGGTGTGCTCTTTGCTGAGGCAGACTTCCTCTCCCTTTCCCAGATTTCCCCAGTTGCCTATAGTTCCTTGTGTAGGACTGAGGCCCCATGGGCTTTCCCTGTCTGCTTTAGTATGTCCATTGATGTTATCTTTGTTCAGCTCATGCTTTGGTAGTCATGTTGGTGAGGTTTTATGAGTGAAGCCTTTGATATTTCTAAAAGATACAATCTCACAGCAAACTACCTGATAGATCTCTGGCTCTTACAATCTTTCAGCTCTCTCTTCCACAATGTCCCCTGAGCCTCAGGTGCAGAAGTGTTTTGTAGATGTAACCAATAAAGTGGGCTCCATAATTCTATATTTTAATCAGCATGACGTGATAACCTTAAAGGTGGAGTAGTGGCATTCATACCTTGGCAGTAACCAACAACTCTCTACCTGGACATAAGACCTGCTCAACAAGTGGGAAAATATGCCTTGTCCTAGAAACCTAGCTAACAAATAATTGTTAGTGAAGTCATGGGTACTGGAGGGGAATCTACATCTACTGCTTTACTAAATCAGCATAATCCCTAACAATAATCTCAACACTTGTCATTATACCCACAGATAGGTAGTCTTCACCTCTCATCAAGAGGGCTTCTCTTTGCAATGACTACAGAACTTTAAGGATAATACAGCTGAGGTCCTAGCCAGGAACTGTTTCTTACTTTATTTTTGAGAATGGTACACATAAATACTTTATTTATATCATTTCCACCCATCCTTCTCTTCTTCCTCCAATTCATCCTGTTTTCCTCCACTCCTTCTCAAATGCATGGCATTTTCTTTTTAACTATATATACAGAGAGGCAGGGGAAAGAGAGGCTGTTGAGTCTATTTAATTGTGTGTGTGTGAGTGTGTGTGTGAGTGTGTGTGTGTGTGTGTGTGTGTGTATTGAGGAATGACACTTGTGACTGGCTAACCTGTGATCCATTACAAAAGGTCAGGTGGGGAACTTTTAATTTATGGTAGCCTATCAGCACTCAAAATGTTTAAAACTTTGAATCACATTGATATTAGATTTTCACATTTGTGCTGTTCATACTATACCTATGAAGGCTAAGTAATTATTTTAATTATAACTTTGCAATTCAAGAGCATTGGTCTTCTATTTTTCCAAAGATTTGGGGAGATTGTGTTTTAGATGCCTGATTATCCTTTATAGTTGGATAGTTGTAGCTTTACAATACAGAGAAGTCTCTACATAAGATTTCCAATCTAAATTAATGTACATTATCAGAGAAAGGTAAATCTCAGTGTCTTTCATGGATCTTTTATACCATGATGATGCATTTTAAGTAAGTTTGATGCTACTAAGTTATAAAGGTCATATATCTCATTTCTCCCCAATAAAGCTTCTCCACATAATCATCAAAGATGTGGGGAAAATTCCATTGAACTGTATCTCCATGAACTCCTTCTAGGAATATTTTCACTTATAAACCAGATAGAACTATATGACCCACCAAATAAGTTCATTCAAGTAAAGTTTTGTTAAAAAGCTGTTACAGAGACATAGAATCAGTCAGGGTTCTAAGAAAAAGAGACTTGAGAGCTTAGCTGGAAACGGGACATCATTTATACAACCACCCCCACCCTGCCAAGGCTCAGGGACCATCAAAGAAGAAGAAGCAGAAAGAATGTAAGAGCTGTAGGATATAGATGGATGTGGCAAATGGTGGTCTCTGTATGTGACAGAGATATCACACTTGTGAACTCTTAGTAGCTGTGGTTATTAGCATAAGACCTTTTCAAGAATAATTAACAAACCTTTCATCTTAGATGGAGGAGAGACTTTTCAGGTTCTAGCTCTTAATGAGAAGCTATTAGCAGCAGACACCTGCTGGAAAGGGGAATGACATTCTTTCTGAGAGTGTTCCCATTGGTAAATTTCTCATGTCCCAGGTCATGAGCCCACATCCATCCACATATATATACAGCATTAGTTGACTTAGTAAGTTATAAAAATAAAGATAGGAAGTTGAGACAGGCATATGTTAAGGGGCATACTGGGGAAGGTGTAGAAAGGAAATTGAAGAATAGATATGATCATATGTCATGAAATTTCCAAAAATAAAAAATTATAATAAAAACAAAGTCCTCAAAACAAAGAATGAAAAGTCCTATAAAGGAATATCTATGTTGTAGTGAGTTCAGAAATAAATGTGTAATAATTATGGGACTTATCCACTGAGAGTTCCTATAACCTATATCTTTAAAGGTATAGGGAAAAAATGTTATGGACATAGAAGAGAGATCCTTGTAAAAGGCTGAGCTGTTAGTATCCATTGTCAAAGTCCAGGGCTGCACCTACCCTAGCATATATTCAGGTAAGGAGCCTGGGGAAAACCTCCACCTTTTACCCTTCACCCTGACATTGACACCCATAAACTCATAGGTAGACAGACAGTATAGAATCCCTGTGGTTGATTAAGACAGCTCACATGATGATATCAAAATAATGGGAAACTGTAGAATGCGCTTGAAGAGATATAAAACAGAAATATCACCATGGAGGGAAATGCATAATTTGATATTTATATTTATACACATGAATAGCTAAAGTATATAAATATGCATTTGTATTAGATTATCTACACAAATCAAAAGAGAATGAGAAAGAATGATTGATTGATTTTTTCATGAGGGTAGCATAGTCACCAAAAACTTTTCTCCATCATACTCAAGAATACCCGATTTATCAGCATACAGTTTTAATTGTCCTCTGAGTTCACTCCCTGCAGGCTGTGAACTCCTGAGGGTTTTCAGCAATCTACAACTCTGGGAATCCAGAGCTGACATAAAAGATGTGGGGTAAAAGATAGAGGCAGATTTAAATTCAGATAAGATGGTGTTGTTGCTGAAAACTAGGTAAGCTTTGTAAATTCCTATTTATTTTATATTTGTATTTTTTCTAAAATGGCTTTTTGATAAAAATATGTGGTAAGGGCTAGAGAAGGAGAAATCTTCATCGACTTTCCATTTCCACTTTTGAAACTGCTGATAGTTTTATTAGAGAAAAAGAATTTCATGTCATTAGAGGCAAAAAGAAAAAAGCAAGTGACAATAATGGAAAAATCTCAGGAGAAGATACTAATGGTACAAACAAGCAATACAGGAGCCATAACCAAAGAGGCAGCCTCAGGATATATCAAGAGCAAATGTGATGGGAGAATAAAGTAGCAGAGATTAGTGGTCTGGGACAAAGTGAATCATGGGACATTTAAAGCTGCTTTTAGAGGCTATTCTTTATAGAAGTTTCAATCATACACTTAGTTTAGAAGAATTCTGACAACAGAAACAATCTTTAAAGGCAAAAGACTGTATTTTAGTCATTTTTAATGGAAAATAGATAGAAATTACTATCATTTCTAAATAGTAATACAAATGCATAACTGTTTTGTTAGAAAGGCTGTCACATGGACTGCCTAGTGTATGCTGCCAATTACCATGGTTTTCTTGTTCCTACTTATATAAGCCTGAGGTTCAAAGCCAGTCTTTATCTCATGCACCAAGTGTCAAAGGAAACCTCAACCTCAAGAAAATACATGCTCTCTTTTTCAACTTGTAGCCCAGGGTAACTTGTACTCATTGCTTTCCAAGTAATAAGAATTATATTCTGAATCTCAAAGGAACATAGCTCTATGCAGTTAATTACTTGTTCTACAATAAGAGTTCCATGAAGAAATTGAGGCATGTCAGGGTCAATAGGGAGGGGTGTGGCTCTGGTTAGGTCACTATGTTTGAAGATGATAGTGCAGAAGTAGTGACAGAAAGGAAAAGGAATGCTGATAGACAAATAAAAGTACATCAAGAGGCTAGAAAGAAGACAGCAAGTGAAAACCCAACCAACTGCAACA
This sequence comes from Peromyscus nudipes, assembly GCA_902168325.1. Classification (NCBI taxonomy): domain Eukaryota; kingdom Metazoa; phylum Chordata; class Mammalia; order Rodentia; family Cricetidae; genus Peromyscus; species Peromyscus nudipes. The sequence goes on from CABHPH010129443.1 coordinate 9,422, forward strand.
TTTTAAATAAAAAGGCAATATCACCGTATTCCAACTGTGTGACATCATATGACAGGTATTTTGAATGACGATTTGCTAAAGACTTTATCTGTAATGTTCCACTTAAATGTTCCTGTAACCATAGGAAGAAGTTGTTATCACCTGTATCATACAGGAAAATCAGATTACTGTGTAAGTAAGCTATCTGAGATCATAATTATAGAAATTCTTAGCATCACATTAAAACATAGCCCTACTCACAGCTCATATTTTTGAAAGTTATAATACTATGAAGCACATTTACACAATCATTTTTCAAATATTTATCGTATGTAATGTAATCAAATTCATAGCCTCTTTTCTCATTAACTGTTATTACATATATATGTATATATATAATAACAGTTATATATATATATATATATTCCTCAACATTAACTTCTCAGTCTGTATAATGTTATTGTATGTATGTTTTCAGGCCTGAGCATTTGGTAGTGTACAGACAACTGGTGTCCTCTGGTGTACTCTTCCCTGAGCCAGACTCTTTCTTCCATTCTCAGCATTCCTCCATTCCCTGTAGTTGTTTTTGTAGGGCTGAGGCCTCAAGTTAGCATGTCTGTTGTTCTTGTTCATCTCATGTTTAGGCAGTCATGCTAGTGAGATTTTATGGAGTATCTTCTGATATTATTAACAGACACAATCTCACAACAAGCTCCCTGATCCCCTGGCTCTTACAATTTTTCTTTCCTTCTTCCACAATGTTCCTGGAGCCTTAGTTGTGGGAATATTTCTTTGATATATACATTGGGACTAGGCTCCACAAATCTGCATTTTGATTGGTGTGGTTTTCTGTAGTGATCTCCTTCTGTGGCAAAGAGAAGTTTCCTTGATGAGGGGTGAGGACTACATTTATCTATAGGCATAAGGACAAATGTTTGGATTGATGTTAGGGATTTTGCTGATTTAGTAAAGTAGTAGATGTAGACTCTCTTACAAGATCCATGACCTCACTAGCACTTAGTGAAGGTTTCCAGTTTTGGGCATGGTTTCTGTCCTGTTGAACAGTTCAATTAGAGAGCTGCTGGTTACCACCAAGTTACTTGTGTTACCACTGAACTCTTAGGTTATTATGTCATGATGGTATATCATGTATATCGGTGTTTTGCCTTCATGCATATCCATTGACCACACACCATCAGAAGAGTGTGTTGAGTCCCCAGGAACTGGAGTTACAGATGATTGCCAGCCACAATGTGGGTGGCTGAGAATCTAACCTGTGTCATCTAGAAGATCAGCAGGTGTTCTTAACTGCTAAGCCATTTCTCCATTTCCTCCTTTTTTATTTTTTAAAATACAAATTTCTTTTTTGGTGTGTGTATGTTGATGATGTGTGGGCACACATGCTACTGGAATGGCTGTAGAGGTCAGAGGACAAGCTATGGCATTCTTTATCTCCTTCCACCTTTACATGAATTTTGGAATGGAACTCAGGTGAGCAGGCTTGCTGAGCCTTCTCATATCCACAGATAAGATAGGTTAATGAGTTTTCTATATACCCATTTCAGCAGAAATTTGAAGAAATATTGTATTTTTCCATTTCGAAGATTAACAAATATCTTTCACCTAGTCAGTGAAATTTTGTAACCAGTGTCGCCTTCTTCTTCCTCCTCATCCTTAATATCAATATTACTTTTGAGTTTACCAATCTGTAGCTCACACTTTGAATCCAGTATATATATTTGAAATTACTAGGTAGCTTAAGCAAAACTCAAATTTGTTCCAACTATTCTGCTTGTATTTTTTTCTACTAGTGGGATTCAGAAGGGGCTATCACATGTAGACACATTTTTACTATTTCATTCTTTGAAATTATTATATTTAAACTTGGAGATTTCTATTGCCTACAAAGAAATAAAAAGTTTTCACACTGGTGCTGATTATGTTACAGGATCTTATCAAAAACAATATCCACATTTCACACTCATAGAGACACGTAAGCTCTTCTGTACTCCCAGGTGCAAGCTCCTTGAGGCATGGAGAGAGGAAACTACACAGTGACTGAGTTCATCTTGCTGGGCTTCTCAACAGACCCTGTGATGCAAATGGTCCTCTTTGTCCTGTTCCTTGGAGTGTATTCTCTGACATTGCTAGGAAACACTACCCTCATCATATTGATCTGCAATGACTCCAGGCTCCACACACCCATGTATTTCTTCATTGGAAATCTGTCTTTTCTGGATCTCTGGTATTCCTCTGTCTACACTCCAAAGATCCTAGTGACCTGCATCTCTGAAAACAAAAGCATCTCCTTTGCTGGATGTCTGTCTCAGTTCTTCTTCTCTGCTGGATTGGCCTATAGTGAATGCTACCTACTGGCTGCCATGGCTTATGATCGCTATGCAGCCATCTCCAACCCCCTGCTTTATGCTCAAGCCATGTCAAGGAAGTTGTGCATCTCTTTGGTTGTGTATTCCTATACAGGAGGATTTGTCAATGCAATTATATTAACTAGCAACACATTCACATTGGATTTTTGTGGTGACAATGTCATTGATGACTTTTTCTGTGATGTACCACCTCTCATAAAGCTGGCATGTGATGTCAGGGAGAGTTACCAGTCTGTGCTGTACTTCCTCCTAGCCTCAAATGTCATTACTCCCACCCTGCTCATCTTGGCCTCTTATCTCTTCATCATTGCTGCCATCTTGAGGATTCGCTCCACCCAGGGCCGCCTCAAGGCCTTCTCCACCTGCTCCTCCCACATCATCTCTGTGACCTTGTACTATGGCTCCATCCTCTATATCTACTCTCGTCCAAGTTCCAGTTACTCCCTAGAGAGGGACAAAATGGTGTCTACCTTTTATACTGTGTTATTCCCCATGTTGAACCCCATGATCTACAGCCTGAGGAATAAAGATGTGAAGGAAGCACTGAGAAAACTTGTTAAGTTCGCTCCTTCTGACATCTAAGTTTATGCACACTTAGCAAGCCAGGACTAAGTGATAGCAAACTACTTGGGGGCAAGGTTGGAAAAGTGAGTACAAAAAAATTTTTCCATTCTTTGAAATTCCACCAAAAATTTTTCACATTTTTTCTTTAAAAATGTAATTTTTTGTTTTAGTGTAATAAATAACGAGTTACATTGTAATGTATTCATGTATGTATATAATGGAACTTTGTTCATATTTACTTTTATCTAATGATTAAACTAGTTTTATGTTAATATTAAAACAGCTTTTAAAGTGTAGAACTTGAATTGAGTGTGAAATAGGAAAGCATATAATACTTTCTCAGATGACTGAAGTTCATTTTATTGTCCCCCATAATAACTGCCCAGTTATTATCCTTACATAATGGCTATTATGGAGATATGAAGGAAATATCCTATGGAAAGATGACATACAGGGATGGCACCTTATTTTTTTCTGTCCAAATACTAGCAAGGATTATTCAATAACAATGAATATGAATAGGGAATGTCAAAATTAATTTTAAAGAAAGAGAAAGGGAATGCATTTGTATGAGAAAATAAATGCCATGGGGAAAAGGACAGATGAAAAACTTAGATCTAGCCGGGCAGTGGTGGTGCACACCTTTAATCCCAGTACTCGGGAGGCAGAGGCAGGCAGATCTCTGTGAGTTCGAGGCCAGCCTGGTCTTCAAAGTGAGTTCCAGGAAAGGCGCAAAGCTACACAGAGAAATCCTGTCTCGAAAAAACAAAAAAAAAAAAAAATACTTAGATCTAATACACCTGATGTAGTGTCTGTAGCTATTTGTTGTAGTTTTGAATTTTAATGAACTCAAAATGTTCTCATTTTACCAAGTGTAGCACAATACCTACACAAGATCAAGCCAGCCAAAACTCAAGCATGGCCAGAGGAGATGAATCACGAAGTCTTACTACTAGATGAGAAGCTGATAACAATTGACAGCTTCTGGGGTAGAAATAATAAGTTATCTTCAGGGATGCAGCCACAGAACAACTACCATGCTTCAGTAGAAGGTCCTATGCTCAAGCATATATAAACAACACTAAGTCGATTCAGTAACTTTAAAAGAAAAATAGAGAGGACACGAACAGGGGAGGAATAAGTGGTGGGTTATATGTAGGGAAGGAATTATAGATAAGAAAGTAAGGATAGATTTGATAAAAATGCATTGAACGCATGTATGAAGTTTTCAAACAATATAAAAAATTTAATTTCTGAGCAAGAAACCTCTAAATTGTAAACCTTCACTTCCATTCATGCATATGGTATTGAATGTGATTATACCTAAACCAGCCATGTACTAAATATTGGGTTATTTCTTTCTTAATTAAAATTTTCCGTTTAAATGTACTAGTTTTGAGTTTATAGCGTTAGTTCATCTGAACCTATATTTGGAATTTGCCTAAAGGGATGGCAGAGAAGTTGCCCCAAGGGAGTACCTCATACAAATCTAAGAAAATGCTGCAGGGATTCCAAGAAGAAGGAAAAAAATCACTAAATAACATTTTGATCTACCTACTACATTTATTAATGGAACTTGAATGCAGAAAGGATTTTATCAGGTCCTTGAAAAATACATAAGGGCAGGGATGTTCTGTCTGTTTTGGGCCACTAGAGAGTTGGGGTATTGAGTTCATGAGGTTATAAGGAACTTGGCATAGCCAGACATAGTTTTTACATGTTTAGCAATGTATTTGACCCACCAAGATTTCTGGCAGCAGCATAAACAACTTTCTCAGGATTTGGTAATATGGCAAAGACTACACAGAAAAAGAGGTAGCACAGATACAAAGAGCAGGAAGAGTGGACCCTACCAGTAAACTTTGCTATTGTTGATTATTTGTTTCATTGGCCTCAACTCACTATTTTCCTCTGATGTGTGTTGTACTGATATGTGATCTGAGGGAGGATCTGTAAAGAACCTGCTCCCCCCAGGAGACAACACACTTGTTAGGGTAACATGCAACCAACAGGATTCATATTTCTCAAAAAATGTTAGAGAAACTCTCAAATATTTTGCCTAACATTACAACTATGTAAAAAACAGTATGGTTTATAAGATTGTTTGTATATACTCCATTGGAGATTTATCAAGAAATTAGAAATAACATCTTACTAAAAATGTAATTATAAAATCTTTCTCATAAATCCAGGAATCTCACTGTTTTAAATCTTCAATCAGTGGCAATGACTTGACAAATTTAAAAATCAAACTAAATTACCAAAATTGTGTTATTTCCCCACAATCAATTCATAAATAGCCAATGAAATAAATTTCTTAAATAAGATATAAAATACACTACAGAAAAGTAACGAACACTCAAGTGCTATAACATGTATGCACTAAACAATTTATATCATACAACAGGGGAACAATAGTAATTGAATGTCATTTGTCCAACACTTCATTGTGCCGAGGATTACAAGCTGGATGCAAGTGAAATTTATAAGCATACAAGCATGTCTATAGCTGAATGATTTAAAAAATATAGTCAAAGCCCTAGCAAGAAGGATAACCTTCATGATTATGGTCATGTTGTCTTTGTTTTGTTCCTGAAGGTGTCTTTGGTATCTTTGTTTCTCAGACTGTAGATGAAAGAGTTGAGCACTGTGCTGACCACAGTGAAGAACAGAAAGCCACGTTGCCCTTCTCTAGAGAGTAAGTTGAACTATGCTTTTGTTGTGGGACAGTTTCTTCTGTGAGTAAAACCTCCCATCTAAGAGGAGAGCTCATTAAAACAATGAACAATTACAGGAAGGTAGAACAATAGGTTTTCTAAAGTAAGGTGAAATATTCCATCTAGTAGGAAGCTCTCCTTAAGCTCAGAAAGTAAACAGCTCAAAACAGCTTCAATAAGTCTCTGAAACTGGTCAGAGTCTCTAGGCTTCTCCTCCCCAAGTGTGTATATGAACAAGAAGCTGTGCTCAGGGACACTCTCAAACAAGCATGGTGGGAGGAGTGGAGAACAAAGTCCCATCCCTAGTGGAGGAGTTTGCATCTGCTGGAAAAGGGAGAGTCAGTTTTCTTGAAGGGTTTGATATACGGTAGGTTAGCCATGCTCCAGGGCATGGCCCCACTCCCAAGAAAATTTGAACAAGTATAAATTGGACTGGATGGGCTTTAGAAGCAAAGGATAGGAAGTTGAGAGTGTAGAGAGGCAGATGTAACCGGGAAGAGTTGGAGCAGAGGGTTTAAATATAATAAAAAATAGTTTGTATAGACTTCTCAAAGAATTGATAAAAATATTATTTAAAGAAAATAAATTGCACATAAAAAGTGAGAGGCAATCATGCTGAAACATCCAGATAGACTGATTTATAAGAATGTATCATCTCCGCAGCAGCTCCATTCCATGCTGTCTTCACTGGAGCAAGAAATCTCTGTCGAAAGACTGTATCTATCTGGTCCCAAACATGAGTTCCAGAAAATGAAAGTAATTCAGGCCACTAGTCTGAGCAATGCAGAGTAGCAGGAACAATGGAGTCAAGAGCAACTCACTTATTCTGTCTTATTGAGGTTTTACTGTAAAATTATATTACATGTTGGCCCAATACAAACATCAGACTGAATTTCAAATTGTTATCAGGACCAGATACATCACTGTCTGCTATCTGTATGTTGTATATACATGTGTAAATTGTGTGTGTGTGTGTGTGTGTGCATATCTGCAAACATGTTTGGCATAGCAATGATCTTAGGAGTTAAGCCATATTCTACATAACCCAGCTAATTGTAGCAAAGAGAGAAGACTGATTAGCCATCTCTCACCATAAGTTCTTATCCTTGGCCTGCAAAGCCAGTTCTCAGGAGTAACACTACTTTCTTTGATGTGATATTTCAAAGATATTCTTTTACTTTCAGTGTGCATCAGGGTTCACTTTAATAAGCTTTGTATTAAAACATTGCTTTCTTGCAAACACACAATGTAAAAAATATAACTTGTGCAAAAAAAAACTTTGAGTGTAGACTACTGTATGCCAAAGAAAAAATTATTAAAGAACATTGCTGTTCATATAGTATCTTCTCAAAGTAGTAGGGCTAAAACTTTTTTATTAAATTTATTTATTTAATATTCCTACTGCAGTTTCCCCTCTCTCTTCTCCTCCCATTCCCTCTCCCCAACTCCCTTCTGCCCCTTCCAATTGCTCCTTCTCTGTTTCTGTTCAGAAAGGGGCAGGACCCCCATGTGTATCAACAAAGCATGGCATGTCAAGTTGCAGTAGGACTAAGCACCTCCCCTTGTATTAAGGCTGAGCACTGCAACCCAGTACAAGGAATAGGTTCCCAAAAGCCAGTCAAAGCCTTAGGGACAGCCCTACTCCCACTGTTAGGAGTCCCACAAGTAAACCAACCTACACAACTCTCACATATATGTAGAGAGCCTAGGTTGGTCCTATGCAGGATCCCTGGTTGTTGGTTAGGACTCTGTGAGCTCCTATGAGCCCAGGTTAGTTGTTTCTGTAGATTTTCTTGTGCTGTCCTTGACCCCTATGACTTGCACAATCCTTCCTCCCTCTCTTCAGTAGGATTCCCTGAGCTCAGCCTAATGTTTGCCTGTGGATCTCTGCATCTGTTTCCATCAGTTACTGGATGAAGGCTCTTTGATAATAATTAGTGTACTCACCAATCTATGAGTATAGCAGAATATCATTAGACATCATTACACTGACATTTTTTTCCAATTGTGTTTGGTTCTATCCTAGGTATCTGGGTCATCCAACCTGTGGGTACTGGCACTCCAGTCAGTGTTAAGGGTGGGATCACCCTCATGGCATAGATCTGAGGCTAGACCTGTCATTGGATGGCCACTCACACAATCTCTATGCCACACTTATGCATCCCTCCCCCAACCCAGGAACATCCCATAGGCAGGACAAACTGTAGGTCAAATGTTGTGTGACTGGGTTGGTGTCTCAATCTCTCCACTGGAAGTCTTGCCTGGTCACAGGAGATGACCAGTACAAGCTAGATATCCACTGTTGTTGGGAATCTTAGCTGGGGTCATCCTTGTAGATTCCTGGGAGTTTCCTTTGCATCAGGTTTTTACCTAACCATAAAAGGCCCCTTCTTTCCAGTCATCCCTTTCAGTACTCTCCCTCTTCATCCACCCCAACCTGACCCTAATGTTCCCATCCCCACTTGCCTACAGTCCACCCACAAGATCTCTTCTATTTCCCCTTCCCAGAGAGATCCATACATCCCCTCTTTGGGTCCTCCTGTGACCTAGCCTCACTGGGTCTGTAGATTGTAGCATAGTTTATCTTACAGCTAACATCCACTTGTAAGTGATTACATGCCATGTTTGTCTTTCTGGGTCTGGGTTACTTCACTCAGGATGATTTTTTTTCCAGTATCATCAATTTGCCTTCAAATTTTGTAATGTCATTGTTTTTAACAGCTGAGTAATACTCCATTGTATAAATGTACCACATTTTCTTTATCCATTCTTTGGTTGAAAGGTATCTAGGTTGTTTCTTGTTCTGGCTATTTCAAATAAAGCTGATATGAAGATAGTTGAATAAGTATCCTTGTGGTATGATTAAGCATTCTTTGAGTATATGCACAAAAGTGGTATAGCTCTTGAGGCGGGCTTGGTCTTGAGGTGGATTGATTCCAAATTTTCTGAGAAACCACCATATTGATTTCCAAAGTGGCTGTACAAGTTTTCACTTCCACCAGAAGTGGAGGAGTATTGCCTTTGCTCCACATCCTCTCCAGAATTAGCTGTCATTTGCATTTTTGAACTCCAATAGCTGATAAACACATTTAGTCAAGTGGCTGGATACAAAATTAATGCAAAAAATCAGTAGCCTAGAGCTAAACAGAGAATTCTCAAC
>CABHPH010129444.1:0-20977 GCA_902168325.1 Peromyscus nudipes
CATAAACCCTCCTCCTTCTCGCCAATTGGACTCCCGGAGCTCCACCCGGGGCCTGACCGTGGATATCTGCATCTAGTTCTCTCAGTCACTGGATGGGGCTTCTAGTATGACAATCAAGGTGTTTGGCCATCCTATCACCAGGGTAGGTCAGATCGGTCTATTTCTCGACTATTGCCAGCAGTCTATTGTGGGGGCGTCTCCGTGGATCTCCGTGGGCCTCTCCAGCACTCTGCCTCTTCCCATTCTCATGCGGTCTTCATTTATCATGAACATTCCCTGTGTTTCCTCTCTGCACTTGATCCAGTTGGGATCTCCCGCTCCCCCAAGTTCTCTTTCCCTCGCCCCTCGCCCCTCATTATCCCCACTCACGTCCAGTCTGTTCATGTAGATCTCATCCATTTCTCCATCATTGGACGATCCCCGTGTCTTTCTTGGGGTCCTGTTTTCCAGGTAGCCTCCTTGGTGTTGTGAGTGGCTGACCAGTCATCCTTGTTCCACAACTAGTATTCTCCTATGAGTGGGTACATACCATGTTTGTCTTTCTGAGTCTGGGTTACCTCACTCAGGAGGATTTTTTCTAGATCCCTCCATTTGCCTGCAAACCTCAAGATGTCGTTGTTTTTCTCTGCTGAGTAGTATTCCATTGTATATATGTACCACAGTTTATTTATCCATTCTTCGGTTGAAGGGCATCTAGGTTGTTTCCAGGTTCTGGCTATTACAAATAATGCTGATATGAACATAGCTGAGCAAATGCCCTTGTGGTATGGTTGAGCATTCCTTGGGTATATGCCCAAGATGCAAATACTCTTCCCCATGGGGGCAGTTGTTAAAACCAGCAGGGACAATTCTTTCACATTGCAGCTGCTCAAGGTAGCAGCAACTATGAGATAAACAACAGTTGAATAAACAATCTGACAGAGATAACCCAGGAAGGAGATACCCACAAAAGGTTGTATGGGGGAAAGAACTCTCATTTTCCTAGAAATCTACAAAGTTACGCTTCTGTTCCTGGGTATGCATATAATTCAGGAAAGATCTGAGAGCTTCTGCCTGGCCTTATCTCTGAAAGAGCTTGAGGCTGTGCAAAAGCAGAAAACAGAGGCTAAGGTGAAATTACAAACTCCTTGGTAGGATGCTAGAGAACATCCCAACAAGCAGCTGCAGCCTCTCCTTAGAGAGATACTTCAGGAAGTCTTGGTCATTCACTAGCAAACCACTAAGTAAATGAACAGGTCTTCAAAAGGCCACACATGACAAACACAGACTCTACAAAATTAGCTCAGAAAAATCTTTAAGAAAAAGTAGCAACGTACATAATAACTAAATCCAGAGTTGCCACAATATATTATTTAAAATGTCCAATTTCTAACAAAAGTTCTAAGGTATGCAAAGACCACAAAGTATAGTACTATATACAGGGATAAAGGAAACAGGCAACCGAAATTGACTCTAAGGAAGGCTGGGTCTTAGAGAAACACTAACTAACCACTTTAAGAAAGAATTTAAGAAAGTAAAGAAATATGTGAAAGAACTAGATAAAAGTTTAAGAGCTAGCAATACAGCCCAGCAGGCCAAGTGTGAGGGAATTGTAGCTCAGTGTCAGAGAACCTGACTAGTATGATTCAGGCCCTAGATTCAATCTCCATTGCCAGTAAAAACAAGAACCCAACAATCGTTAAATTGGAGATGTAAGGTGGTGTTAGCAATAAATCCTATAAACACTAGAACAATGATAAGGAGATCTGTGGACAACTCTATGCTAGTAAGTATGGCTAGTTCAGTTGTGCAGATGAATTTATCAGTAAACATAATAAAAATTCTTCTCCTCAAGAACCACCTCCAGGTTCAGATGATTTCAGTGAAAAACTGGTAAAGCCTATCAAAAAGGAAAAGGCAGAAACAAAACAGACTATTCTTTCAGCAGATAGGGAGAGGAAGGAGGAGCAATTCCTATTGTCCAGTGTGAAGCCAGTTTTATATTCTACCAAAACACAAGAAAGACATTACAAGAGATGTCTGTACCAATATTCCTTATGAAGATAGATGCAAAGGTTCTAAACCAATAATTGGAAACAGTTTTAGCTGTACATAGAAAAAGGAGATAATGTATCAGGACTAAATAGAGCTGTCCAAGAAATAAAAATTTGGTTTAATGTTCAGATATCAATACTTTACAGAATGTCAAAAGAATAAAAGAGAAAATAAATAGCCCTCTTTGCAAGCAGCAAAAACATATATTTAACAGCCATTCATGGCAAACTCTCACCACAAACTAGGAGGTCTGCTTAGTGTGATGAATGATATCAATTTTTAAAAAGAGTTATACTTAGCTACTGTGAGTTCCTAACTACAATGGCTGTTTCATGCCTATAAGACTCATTCTGCAGCCACCCCATCTTCCACCATGTTTCAGAGCCTTAGGGAGCTCTCATCTACCACTTCTTTTCAGCACTGAGTCTGCATAAGAATATGCTAGTCAACAGTCAGGTATAGATGGGGGAGGGGCCTAGGGGCCCTCTCTGTTGAACTATTTACTATTGATAGACTCAGAGAAAAGAGGGACTACTGTATGCAATTGTGTACCCCCTGATGACTCCACTAGACTCCAATGGAAAATTCCAATCCAATTGTCACAAAGATGGCCCTAGGTAAACTAAATGGGTCACAATGCAGAAGTCATAAGTCTAGGACAGAAACTGAGGAATGAGAGTATTGGTAATGATGGGGGAAATAAGAGGGTAAATAAGAGTAATCTGAAAACATCATATATATTTATAAATTGCCAAGTAGTAAAGTCAATAAAATAAAAAGAGAAAGAAAAAAGAAAACCTATGAATCCAGGGGAATAGTTCAAGGATAGAGAACCTGTCTAGAATGGACAAAGTCGAGTTTGGTTCCTAGCATGGGAGAAGAAAGATCGAAACAAAATCTTATTTATTGTTAATACCATGTCTAATAGTGAAGTGTTAAAATGCTTCCCCTGAGACTGAGACTAAGCAGGCAACTGCTCTCTCCACTTCTGTTTCACATGGTTCTGAATTTCTCACACACTCAGTCAATCAAAAAGTAAAACACAATTATTGTAAAAGAAAAAAGTGAGACTTTGTCTTAAAGAGACAACTCTATGAAATTTATAAAAATAAATGGAACTGATACATACACACTCGTGCAATGCATGTGCGCACGCACGCACGCGCGCGCGCACATACACACACACACACAAAATCAGAGGAAACAAAATCAACCTGCAAATACCAACCTGTATCTCACATTACAAAACACTCTACTAAATAAATCAAAGCCAATTTCATATACAGTAGTATTAAATGACTGTAAGAAATAATATATAATCTTTATCCTAAAAACCACTGACAGAAATTAACAAGAAAGAATGTATATATCATGTTCATAAATGGGTGAACTATTGTTAAAAGATCAATCTCCCCCAATCGATCTTTACATTTAATTGTCTTTTGATCAAAATTAAACTGACAGGTTGAGCATAAAATAAAGAAATGTGGAGGAGGAAGAGGAATAACATGTGACATATGGGAAGGTGAGCACTGCAGAGATGCTGTACAGCAGTGAGCCACTCATTAAGACATGGGTCTAATCCTTCGGGGCAGGGGAACCACCCCAGGCCACCAGCCTGAAGTGAACACCTAGAGTAGAAGAGGCATTCTTGCTCTCCCTTTTTATGTGCTCCTTGGCTATGAAAACCCTCTACATGATTTTGCAACCAAGGGGGACAAAGCAAAACCAGTACCGTGGTCCTGATCAGGAGCTTCCAGGTGGTAGCCATAGCCCAGCAGCGTGCGAACTGCCTCTCGGAGACTGTCTTTGTTTGACTTCTTGGTTCTGTCATCCAGAAGAGTGTAGGGAACGAGGCGAGGGTTTCTTCTGTTCTTCACGTCCTGTATCGGGGAGAAGGTTTGCAGTCATCTGAGTCATGCAGCAGTACTGGGGGTAAAAGTCAAGGCTTGGTGCAAGTGAGGCAAGCACTTGGCTAGCTGGGCTACAGCCCCACAGCTAAAGTCTTCATAACCAACGAAGGGACCATCAGGTCCTACTCTATCTTGGCTTAGGAGGAACTGTGAGGCTCTCTGTCTCTCTCTTTCTGTGTGTGTCTCTATCTCTGTCTCTCTCTGTGTCTCTCTGTCTCTGTCTCTCTCTTTCACACATACACACACACACACACACACACACACACACACACCTGAGGTAATCTAAGCGTGGAGACAAATCCTGTAATCTCATGACTTGGGAAGGTGAGGCATGAAGATTGCAAGTTCAATGACAGCTTTGGCTACATAGTGAGATCTGATCTTGAACACACAGAGAAACCAGACAAGCTAAAGGACTGGACAGGTACAAGGAGCCCTGTTTTGTCTCTTTCTCCCCTTCCTCCCACAAGTTTATAATGAATGCCTGACCATTCACCCCTTTCTGGAATCAAGTCATATGGGTTGTTTGTGGGAACAATGGCATTCCAAAGCTACCCCCACTCACAACAAGCAGCATCAGCAGAGGCCTTCCCACAGATACATCTTCCAGTCCTACTGCCTATTCTCCTTACTTCTGACTTGCTGCTGAGTTCTGCCATCTAAGCTTCTCAGTACAGAACTCCAGGAGCCTCATGGAGCATAGTCTATGGACATGGCATACTAGGAGTGTGACTGCTGATGGAGTTCCCCTGGTTTCTGTGCACATTTGTGTTTGAGTCCACCTATGAGAGTCTCTCCAAGACTTCACAGCTTATTTCTGAAGCAGATAATGTGAAGAGGAAGGTGAAAACTCAAAGAGTTCATCATTCAGACAGTAGGCAGCAAACATGTGGGGCCCGTGGGGAAAGTTCAACACACACACATACACATACACACACACACACACACAGAGAGAGAGAGAGAGAGAGAGAGAGAGAGAGAGAGAGAGAGAGAGAGAGGCATACACACATAAACACAGAGAGAGAGAGCTCGCGACACACACACAATTTTATTTTATAAAGGTAAACAAAGTCTAGTTTTCTTTAGTCTTTGAAATGGTAAAGCCTTTCAAAATATATTTTTCAAACCATCTTTTAGTCTTTATATGGAAACATATTCTAAGTCTTCAAGCTATTATCCATTTTTCCCCTGAAAACCTAGTAAGGGCATCCCACCATGAGCTACCAAGAGATGCTCTAAGAAGTGAAGAGCTTTGGTTCTGATGTCAGAGAACTTGACTCTAGTCCTGTCCTGTGACCTGATAGCTGGGCATCATTGAGCAAAGTCTTCTCCCTAAGGTTCTATGCCTACTGTATATGATGTGGGAACAAGATTCTGTCTTTCTTGGTAGAAACTGTGTGAGTTCAACACAGTAACTACAAAACTCTAAGCTGAGTGGCAGCTTTTAATATAATAAAAGTGATTGCAGAATCTGCCAGGTGCCAGGAATTGCTACTGCCTTTTGTATTATACAATGAAGTCAGATATTTTGTTAATAAGGGAAACAGTGGCACACAGAATTTTGATAGCAAGATAAATTAAGATGTGGTTAAGTGGTGAGGCTAAATTTTGCTTTCACCTTCTGCTGCGCTGCCTCCACCTCTACTCAAAGGTTGCCAGCTACTTCCATGAGTGTGTCTATATCAGGAAATAATCCATGACCACTAATACTCAACTCTGAAATCCAAAAAACTCCAAAAATTTGTTTTTTTCTTTTCCTAAACTGAACCAAAACTCATTTGGTGCCCTGAACAGATGCAAGGCTGTCCACAAACTTTACTTATTCTTTGGAGTGTTCATCAAGCCTAGATTGCACTAGAGAAGTAATTTACAGTCTTCTGGCCCCTCAGAGTGTTCTGTAACATGTAATATATCATCTTACCACTCTGAAAAACAGCACAGAACAAAATTTTGAATGGAATCCTGATAATCAGAGTTGTGATTCAGGAACTGTGATCTACTTTATTTTTATTGTAGCTCAGCCTCTGTGTTTCAACAGTCCCTCCTAAACAGCCTCAAGGAAAGGAATGCCCAAAACCATACAACAAACCTTATCCTTGTAATATGATCCATTTGTTGCAAGCTAGGGATCTGCAGCTCAACTAACATTTGTTGTCCTATCACACATAACTATGGTCACCAAATTTCTTTTTTTAATGTATTCATTATGGTTGTGTATGTGGTGGGGATGGAGCATTATATGCCACAGTACACATGTGGAAACCAGAGGACAAGTTGGTGGAGCTGGTTTTCCCCTTCCACCTTCACATTCATTGTGAGGATGTAACCCAGGTTGCTAAGCATGAGAGGCAAGCACTTTGCCTACTGGACCTACTGAACCACCTTGGTGGTCTAGCGGTGAAAAGATGCTTTTGCCAGAAGGATAAACACACTAAGGTGTCTAGGTGAGCTGAGAAAAGCCATGACTTCATCCCTTCAGTTGGAAATGATAACTTCCTGGGTACCTGCTGGATGCCATAAGTCCAGCCCTGCCGGATTCGGTCCCGGGCCCACACGTTGTGAGCATTTTCGGCCAACTTGTCCACCATTGCTTCCTGAGAGGGGGTGAGTTTTATAAAGCTCAGATCCATTGGGGCAGGTTTGTATCCACTGGTCAGCTGGTAACTGCAAAGCAAACAGAGAAACTTCAAATTGCCCATTTTGTTGAAATCCTGTGACAGTCCTGTCCTGGTCCATCTAATCCCAATCATTCTGTTGAAGACTGTGGTGATCAGGCCAAAAGAGCATTTGGTAAGCTTAAGCCCCTTCTGTTTTAGCTGCTGCCTGGGTAGCTGGAAAAGTCACGGGGTCTTTATGTTTCTGTGTGCATGTCAACGAAATGTAAAGAGAAAGAGCTTACCTATCTCTAAAAGGCAGAAAGGACCTATAGCTGTGTGTTCCCAATAGTTGAGGTTTGGGGGGCTCAAAACAAAAATTTGATTATCTAAAATGAACAACACTCAAGGCCTTTCTCCTCATGTATATTTTAAAGATATTGTGTGTGTGTGTGTGTGTGTGTGTGTGTGTGTGTGTGTATTTATGTGCTCCTGTCTGTGGAGAACAAAGGTGATGTCAAACATCTTCGTCATCTCCTCTCCATCTTGTTTGTTGAGACAGGGTTTCTCAATGGACTTGGAGCCCACTAGTATAGCTAGACTGGCTGTCCAGTAAGCTCCCAAGGATGCAGCTATCTCTCTACCTCTCCACTGCAGGGATTACATGAACACACCACCATATCCAGCTTTTAAGTGGGCACTCAGGGGCCTACTCAGGAGCTTATACTTATCTAGCTATCAGTAAGGGAACAAAGATAATAAAGATCAAAGATCAATCTATAAAACATTGACTAAAGCCAACACTCATACAAACAACCCTCACTGAGAAAACAATGCCTCCCTGCAAGCAAAGTTAATGGGAGTCTTTCCTGACACATGTAACGTACCAAGGAGACAATTTTGATAGATGAGAGGAAGGAGGGATGCCTTCTTAATAAAATATTACAGACAAGTTCTATTCATGTGAAACCAAATAATCCTGACATCTACGTCCTCTTCCTACATGGAATTTCTCCCCAAATTGCTTTGATCTGTGAATGATCTCAGTGAAAGCCATGAAGCTCTGCTTATATTTGTTAATTTTAAGTTGGGTAATAATTAGTTCACATTCATTTTCAAGTGTAGACTGTAAGTGTGTATGTACACCTGTGCAAATGTACACGTGTGGAGGCAGGAGGTCAACCTTGGATGTCATTCCTCTGGTTCCATGTACCTTATCTTTTGAGACAGCATCTCTCACTGGCCTGGAGCTCACTAAGACGACTAGGTTGGATGACCAGAAAGTCCCAGGAATCCACCTGACTCAGTTACCCCAGGGCTGTATTTATAAGTGTGTACCACCATGCCCGGGGCTGTATTTATTAAGTTTGCACCACCATGCCCAGGGCTGTATTTATTAAGTGTGCACCACCATGCCCGGGACTATATTTTTAAGTGTGCACCATCATGCCCGGGGCTGTATTTATAAGTCTGCACCATCATGCCCAGGGCTATATTTATAAGTGTGCATCACCATGCCCAGGGCTGTATTTATAAGTGTGCACCATCATGCCAGGGACTGTATTTATGTGTGCACCATCATGCCCGGGGCTGTATTTATAAGTGTGCACCATCATGCCCAGAGCTGTATTTATAAGTGTGCACCATCATGCCCAGAGCTGTATTTATATGTGTACACCCAGGGCTGTATTTATAAGTGGGCACCATGATGCCCAGCTTTTTAAACATGGGATCCAGGAAATCAAACTCGGGTACTCATGCCTACAAGCCAAGCAATTTATCATCTAAGTCATCATCCCAGACTGTAAACTATGGCTTAGTTCATCTGAGTTTCTATCACCCTGTGCCAGGAAATAACAAAGGAAGCTTTAGAGAAGTTTGTTTAAATAACTAATAATCTCATCCAAACTAAAGTGCCTACCACTTCACCTGAACCACGTCACATCCACTCCTTTAACTTCAAATCATCTCATACAGTAAAGATAAATACAGGTATCTCTGAAAGTCATACATTCAACTGGCTGGACTTGAGACTGCTGATATAATGAGTGCTTCACAGAGAGCTAGACATGACTAAAGCGACTTTTCTGTCTATAATATACACATATTATATATATGCATGTATGTATTTGGATATATATATATATTAAGAAAGAATTGAGGAATCAAATCGAGGATTAGGGAGATAGCTGCATAAGTTAAGCACTTGCTGTGCAAGTGTGAGGATCTAAGCGTAGATCCCCAAACCTACAATAAAACTGGAAACAGTAGTACCCATGTCTGTAATCCTATCACTCCTACAGTAAAGTGAGCAGCAGAGACCAAAAAAGATCTTCAAATGCTCACGCCCAGCTAGCCTTGTGTACACAGTGGCAGATAAAGCTTGACTCAAACAAGGTAGGTGAGGATCCGAACCTGAGGCTGAACTTTGACCTCTCAATGCATACCTCAGCACATGCATGGCCACGGTCATATCTATGAACACACACACACACACACACACATCAAATCATTAAATCAAACTGGGAATTTAAAAGGAACATATAAAACTATTCCATTTCATCATATTAATGGTATCTAATAAGGTACACAGCGATCAACCAATGGCTTATATAAAGTACTATCTTCTTGGGAAAACCAAGAGCTCAGATTTTTTTGACAAAAGGAAATTGATGTTAATCTTGGAAGCTTACTAGCCTGAAATAAAGCTTCAGATTGATTTCCAGGAAACTCACAAGAAATAAGGGAATGATTCCTGCAATGATTCTTGCAAGCAAAATTCTGTAGCCTTTCAACAACAGACCCATCTATGCATTACATCCTACCTTCTAGAACTTTCTGAAAAAATCCTAACAGAATCATCTAACTACATCCATCTCTCCTTTCACATATTTGTTCAGCAGTAGCTTTTAGTACATCTACTTCAACATGCCAGCTCCTTGTGCCAATAACTCTACAAAATTAGCTCATTAGGTATATATACATATATAAATTATATACATAATATATAATTAAGCATATGTTTAACTCTAATCCATTCACTTGACAAAGTACCAACATTCTTTTGCAATTATTACCTTTTAGTTTTATTTTGACATGTACATAATCTAATAAAACAAATAAAAACTATAGTCTGGCCATTAGTTTTCTTTAAAGTCAAATTTCTTTTTTAAATACCTGGTGAAAAAGAGAACAAAAGTAAACTGGGCAGTGATGGTGCACGCCTTTAATCCCAGCACTCTAATCCCTTTAATCTCAGCACTTTAATCCCAGCAGAGGCAGGTGGATCTCTGAGTTCAAAGCCAGCCTGGTCTACAAAGTGAGTTCCAGGACAGCCAGGACTATTATACAGAAAAGCTATGTCTCAAAAAAACAGAGACAGAGACAGAGACACAGAGAGAGAAACAAAAGTAAACCAAACAAATTCTGCTGAACTGCCCATTCCACCTGCATCAAATCCCTTAAGATGTAAACAAAAGAAGAATTGCTATCTCTTGGGTGAGCAGATGGGAATTCTGGTTAAGTGGCAGACCGGTTTTATATTCTGTTCCCACAAGACCCACAGACATCCTAAGTGGGTAGTGTAAACTTGTCTAAAAGAGACCAACCAAAATGTAGCCAAAGCAGGGCAGAACACCAACAACACTTAGTGAACCCCTGTGTTGCCCCAGCTACCTACACCCTACATAGTATGAATCAAGTTAACGGAAGCTGGGAAATCACTGTCTTGAAAGATGCGTAGTGAACATGAGAAGATAAAGTCCAGGTTATGTAGGTGTTAGCTGTAAACTTCAATAGAAAATCGGTTCTTCCAGGAACAAATGGGGACCCTTCAGGTGACTGCACAGTGGTGATATGAACAGCATGTCCTGCTGGAAGCACACCTAGAAACGAGCACTTGGCTGACATTTTCAGGGAAAGGGTATAGAGAATACTCAAACAACGCTTTCCAGAAAACAACTAGAGCAGAATTAATTTGAAACAGAAATTGGAATTGGGAATGTCCAGGCATATATTTCTTCTATTATTTCACTCCCTTTTGTTTGTTTTAAAATAAATATCAAATGTGGTGAGGCACCACCACCTCAGTTCCTTTTACCTGGGATTTTCCTTTACACTTTAGATTTCTTGAGTCAAGACGAAGGAGCGTTTCAAGAGAGAAGGACCAGTACTACATACGATTAGTAGACATCATCTTTTCAGAGAGAGGGTAGGGAACCCAATGTAGTGTGTAGAGAGGGTGATAAAGTTTTAAGGGAAAACTGAAACAACAATTCACAGTAGATTGTGACGTAGACGTCTAGCCACTGTGGACCTATTTTCATTGAGATACACAGAAAACAGGTAAAAGGTGTCACTTCAAAATATAAACACAGGGGGCTGGGGAAATGGTTCTGTGGGTAAAAGTACTTGCCACACAAGCTTGATGACCCAAATTTGGGGTCCCCCAGAACCTGGTGAAATTCAGGTAGGTAGTGCAAGCATCTATAATTCCAGTGTTCCCCACTGGGAGAAAAGACATAGAGGCAGTAGAGTCTCCAGGAGCTCATGGACCAGCTCACCTGGCTTACGTAGTGGCAGAGAGACAAGGTAGAAAGGTTGTCCTCTGACCATGCATGAACCTGCACCACACACAAAATAGTGTACACATACACATACACATGGAGTGTGTGCATATGTGGTGTATGTGTGTGTGTGCATGTCTCTGAATGCCTACAGGCACCACATGTGCATGTACACATGAGCACTTGCTTGTAAGCATGTGGATACCCAAGACTGATGTTGAGACTCATCTTCCATCCCTCTCCCATTTTATTTACTGAGTGAGACAGGGTCTCTCAATAAGAGCTCACCACCACCAATATGGCATGTCTCACTACCCAACTTGCTCAAGGGATCCTGCTTCCACCTTCTGAGCCTGGAATTACAGGAAGGGCATCATACCCACCTGGTATTTTTGTGGCTCCCTGGTAATCTACATTCCTATCTCCATACTTGAAGGCAAGCGCTTGACCACTGAGCCATCTCCCCAGCCTCATTACATTTTGAAGTCTGGATTGCATAGCTAAGTACACAGGCCTGTCGATCTCCTCCGAGGTTTATTCTAGGGTGCTGAAGATATACATCTGCTATCAGATAAAGGTGAGTCACTCAACTTACTTCTTGGGAAGCTTCATTTTCTTCACTTTCTCCTCAGCGTGTTCATCTGCTATACCCACGTGACATCCTAATGCCAGCAAAGTCCTGGGAAACAACAACAGAGATGAGTCCGAATCACTTCCCTACATCCAAAAGCACCCAGCATAAGAGCACGCAAGAGTGAGACCTCATCTTCCACCTTGCAAAAGAGCACAAGGCTCTGCCTCCGAAGGTAAATGAAACATAGATTATTTACTTCCAGGTAAGGGAACATTGAAATAGCACTAAGCCCTTAGCATTGAAAAGTTGGACCCTCCCTCAACCCTTTTCTACATGTTTCTTTATCTAAATATCAGGTGTTCTCAGGTCTGTGTTATGCTGGAGTGGAGGTCTCTGCATATGCCAAATCAGATATCTGGGTTTGCACATGTGTACTGGCACTATTGTGTTCTACTTTTTACCCTAATGAGTATATGCAGGAGCTATTTCTCTGTAACTTGCTATTTTTATATTCTCCTACAACTTTTATGCCATTGCTCTCTCATGTGAAGCTGAGCACTTTAAAGTCCCAAAGGGATTTATTTATTGTACTTTCGGGTATTTATATTTCTTTTATGCATATAAATGATTTGCCTAAATGTATATATGTCCACTATGTGCATGTCTGGTGGCTATGGAAGTCAGAAAAGGACATCAGATTTTCTGGAACTGGAGTTATGGGTGATATATATGATTTTGAGCCACAATGTGGGTTCTGAGAACTGAACCTGAGTCCTTGACAAAAACATTTATTGCTCTTAACTGCCAAACTATCTCTCCAGTGCTATTTGTTATATTTTTAAATATTTTACTTATTCATTTACTTATGTAGACAGATACACATATGAGTGGTGGTCAAAAAACAACTTGTGGGAGTCAGTTTTCCCTTCCTACTGTGTAGGTCCTGGGGATCAGACTTAATTTCTCTGGCTTGGTGGCAAATGCCTTTCACTGCTGAGCCATTTCATCACTGAAGTGAGTTGTTTTTATTGTTGGAACTGTCCAAATGTTTTTAACCCATTTTCTTTTAATAGTCTTTTAGGACCCTTTTCCTTTTTCAACTGTTTTAAACAATACTATAGTGAATGATCACATATACTTAATACATACTAGAACCAACAATTGCCTAGTATCCATATATATCTAGCTATTTGCATATACGGATGTCTGTGCATATATTTTACCTAGCCATCTAGATATAATTGCATGGATGGATGGGTGAGTGGAGAGATGTTATTGATAAAATAAAGAATTTACCTATTAAAACAAGGCTAACCAGCAACAGAAGGATAGAAAATTGTCTCATAGAGTGAATCCAAGTTGTGTTTATTCAATAACAGTGTCCTGGGGCAGATAGTGTGTTACCTATTGTCCTCTACTCAATCATGTATCCATTCAGTAAGTATTTGTTAAATGCTTAAGTGCTGGGTCCTGTGCAACACACAGTAGACACTTCTGATCCAGGTTTGGGGTCAATGAGACATGCAGAGGGCTATGAAACTATCAACTGGAGATGTCAAAGCCAGCTTTGAAGTAATTAAGGATGACAATAATGTTTGAATTTATCTTAAATTCAGGTAATTATGCCTGTGAGTACATGCACACCAAGAAATCTGATTATACCATAATTCCTAAGCTTGTGTGTGTATGTGTGTGTGTGTGTCCTATGTGAATGTTAACAGCTCTTATGCTCCTATCAAGAAAAACTGGTACCTCAACATCACACCTTGCAAAGGGAAGTACTGTGAATTTATGCTGACAAAGTCACATGAATAATGATACTAAAGGCCCGACCTATGGAAAATTAAGTTGGTACATGTCATCTTCTTATGGGCTATATTTTTTACAATTTTATTTTGTTTTAATGATGTGTATGTGTGTAGGCTTTCCATATGAGTGCAGTGGCTGGAGCTGGGCCCACAGTGGGTGTGGATCCTCTGACAGAGCAACATAAACCCTTAATCACTGCGCCATCTCTCTAGCCCTTCCCCGTGGGCTCTAACAAGAGCCAGAGGCTTCTACAAACTGCAGTGTGACTGTCTCAGTACCGATTCATGCAGCCTTTGAATCCTCTTCCCAGCACACACTTCCTAGAGAAAGTGTGGTTTCATCTCACACAGAGAGTGACCATCACAGGCCAGGCCTGAACAAAGACATGGCAGTGGGGATCCACCAAGTTACTGCTGTGGATCAGGCCTTTTGCAAGAATGCCTTACAGAATGCCTGCAGCAATTAGAGTGTGTGAGCGAGAAGGTGCTCACAAATAATTACAGAAAAACCAGGTGGAGTTCAAACCAAGGGCAGGTTACATTTTTAATAAATACATTTGAGATACATCCTAATAAGAATAGCTAATACCTCGAAAGGAAAGTAAGGCTCTATGGGCATAAAGGGTTGTATAAGGAGGGAAATACTCCAGGCTGCAGACGACACCGATGTCTACAGGAGCCGAGGGCTGTGGATATGTGTGGTGGGGAGAGCAGAGCTGGCTGGAGAGGAGAGACAGTTGTAGGCTACAGGTAAAAAGAAATCTGGGGGCAAGCTTGACATCTACTTTAAGCACAGTAAATGTCTATTGTTATTGTATCTCATTAATTTTAGGTGCTAACTCCAGTGAATCACATGATGAAGGTATTTGGTCAAATATTATTTCAGATCAGTCCATGAAGGTGTTTCTTGAATGAGAGTAACATTTAAATAGATTGGTTTTGGGCCATGTGAAACCCCAAGAAAACAGACTGACCACCCTCAAGCCAAGAGCCATGTTTCAGAAAGAATCCATTGGACTCTGAGCACTGCTATTTGATGCTATGGGCTAGCCCATTACAATTGTACACATACCACCCAACCCAGCATGTATCTCTTTGTGTTTTTCTCTGTTTCTGTATATGAATATGTCTGTGCCTCTTTCTTTCTACCACTGTGTGTCTGTGTGTCTGTCTCTCTGTCTATCTCTCTGTCTGTATGTAAGTGTATATGTTTATCTGTGTGTCTATCTTTCTGCCTCTGTATGTGTGTGCTTAAGTCTCTCTCTCTCTCTCTCTCTCTCTCTCTCTCTCTCTCTCTCTTTCTCTCTCTCGCTCGCTCACTCACTCTTTCTCCCCACCCCTTGTGTGTGTGTGTCCCAAGAACCTGGACTGCTTGACAGTGTAAATGTGTGTAGGAGCAGTGAGGCTTCATCCCCTCTAATTGGCTTTTAAAGAAGCAGGTAAAATCAGCAAACCCAAAAAACATATGCATGCACACTACTTAGCTGTGAGCAACAAAAAGGAAATGTTCAAAATAAAGTCATGAGTAGAATCATTAGCATTCCCTTCAGGGAAAAACACTACACACAGGCATCTACGGATTCATCTAACTGGCCACCAAAAGTGGTTAGAAGGGCGATTCAATCCTACACAGCAGTCAAAGCTTTAGCACACGCGGTGCAAATCAGACATTTCTACACTTGGCTGGCCTAGCTGCCAGCTGTTCGAGAGAAAAGGCAAGCAATGCAGATTTAACTAAGTTGTTTGTAAAATACGGGGAAATAACGATCACCATGAATTCCGCAACAAAATGTATGAATGTTATGTCATGACTACAAATGAAGAGTTGCAGAGTGTCAGAGCTGGTCATGGTGACACAGAATGTATTCCTGAGCCCAACCAGCCTGCCCATCATCTGCCTTCAGAAGGTTCCACTGACCATACACCCCTCCTAGGAAGTGACCAGCTGACCCTAAGCTCACTCCCAATGTGTTTATTTCCATGACATTAAACTTCATCTGCCACATATGGGTTGCTTCTGCGTCCAGAGCCTGAACCATCACCTGGGTTTTATATTCTGAGTCTGTGGTAAAGCGACTTCAGTATGAATTACTCCTTGCTCTTAACAAACAGGAAACAAAGAAAAGGGACAAATATAGAAGCACATTTAGCTAATGGACGAATTTGATCAAAACCATTTCTATAAGACATTAAGGAAGGATATGGGGTAGGCAGGGGTTAGAGGGGCTGGAGACGTGGCTCAGCAGTTACGAATACTTTCTGCTCTTCCAGAGACTCAAATCCAGTTTCCAGGACCATGCCAAGCATCTCAAGCATCTCACTACTACCTGTGACCACAGCTCCAAGAGATCTGACAACTCTGCTAGTCTCCACAGGTAAAAACACACACACACACACACACACACACACCCCTAAAAATAAAAGTTACAGAATTTTTAAAGAGTAACATTTTATTTATTTTTTTTTTGTGGTTTTTCGAGACAGGGTTTCTCTGTGTAGCTTTGCGCCTTTCCTGGAGCTCACTTGGTAACCCAGGCTGGCCTCGAACTCACAGAGATCCGCCTGGCTCTGCCTCCCGAGTGCTGGGATTAAAGGCATGCGCCACCAACGCCTGGCAAGAGTAACATTTTAAAGTAAAATCCGAAAACATATTCCTTTATTTATTTATTTATCCCAGACACACTATTTATTCACAGAAAGACGGTATATCCCCAGTCTCCACCAGCCAAGTCAACAAAAAATAAAGACACGATGGGGATGGAGAGATGGACTGAGTCAAGTGCCTGCTGTGCAAGTATGAGGACTTTAACCGGATACTCAGAACCCATGTGCAAAAAGACCCACGGAGCAGTGCACGTCTGTGAACCAGCACTAAAGAGACAGAGAGGGGAGAGGATCCGGGGGCTTGCTGGCCGGCCAGACTTGTCAGATTGGTGAGCTCCAGGTTCAGAGAGAGACCCTGTCTCAGAAAATAAGATGTAAACACTTCAGGAAGGCACTGGTGTCAAACTGGCTTACGAGTGCCCATGAGAACACACACACACACACACACACACACACACACACAGATGTGCACACACAGACCACATATACTGTATAGCTGCCTTTATGAGATGGTATAAATTAGCTGACAGTAGTTATTCTCAAACTGTGCTGCACAGGTAAATGGTCTCCCAGGTTTCCCCCAGAACAGTTTGCTGTTGTTAAATAAGTTTAGGGAACAACATAACTTGACTCCACCCACTTTTAGAGATCAATAGTCCCAGCTACATACAGAGTCCATCATCCAAATGAAAAGCTGGTTAACTCTTGTAACTCCTCTACATATATTAAGTCAATGCTCTTCAAGATAATGGTGGTAAAGGGCTAACTTTTTCTTCATTTCTAGTCATAAGTCTGATACTCTGATAAAGTATAATAAAACTGTTATATAAAGTTAAAAACATCTAAATCAAGATATATAGTATATGAGCCTATATTTTTAAGTTATTAAATCTATGGACATTTCTCCTTTACGTTGGTATGAATATTTCTGAGCATTTAATTTTCATATCTAAAATCAGCACAGACCAGTGACAGTTTGTGACTAGCCTAGGCCCTGATTCACACTCCAAGCAGTGCTGTTAGATTCTAGAACTCTTGTATTCCTTAATTCCCTTAAGCAGTCATAGGCTTCACTTTGGGAAATACTGATGTACAGCAGAATATATAAAATAAGAGGGGACCATCATATTTCACAGAGGATTCAGTAGAAGTTGTGGAGCCAGGGTGGGATCAGATCAGACCCAGGTTAAGACCCACAGGTCTGTGTGGACTTCTACAGTTCCTAGCTGTTGAAGCTGTGGACACAGGGAAGAAGGCCAAGTGGTTTGGGAGCTAGGCCCACAGGAATAGGGAATTCTCCAGCATCTAGCTCATATTGCAGACCTAGGCAGGATGCCAGAGCTGAATAGTACAGTACCTGACCCTCTGAGGAAGACTAGGGATAGAGCCTCTGGCTGTGCATACCCATCCCACAGAGAAAGAGAACAACTCTACCCTACTGAGACTTGTCTTCGTAGGAACATTCTGAATGCCCCCATTGATAGAAGAAACATGAATTTGAAGATACATTGATGATGATAATAATAATAATAATAATAATAATAATAATAGATAGATGAGAGACAAATAACAGAGGTAGATAATAGATAGACAGACAGACAGACAGACAGACAAATAAATAAGAAAGATTCAACTAACAAACAACTCCAGAGCTATGTACCAGCAAAGAAACAAAACCAAAGTCGAACTCCCAACAAATATTGATCCAATCCACCTATACTTCATTGAACTTTCTAACAATAGAAAGAACTTCCCAGCATAACTAAAGTGCATAATGTCAATACCTGGCTACCTGGAGTTTATAAAATACAAAGGCACTCACTTGAGAGTTTCAAGCGACATCTGCAAGTTGTAGTTGCGTTCCTGTTCTGGCAGTTTGCAGAACTCCACCAGACATGGGTGCTGTCTCTTGTTGTCATCTCTAACCTGAAACAGGATGGGAAATCAGCATAGAGGAGCCTCCAGTGTAAAACACAGTTGTGAGGGGACAGCTGGGGAGATGGAACCCTGACAGCTGCCCCTGGAAAGCTTCTGGAATCTTCAAATGTCTGTTGCAAAGGCTGGCATGGTCTTCACTCCCTACTCTCTTCATGCCAATATAACTTAGTCCTCAACTCCCACATGCAGAAGCTGAGGTCCATGAGCATGCTCACTGGGTTCCTTCCAGAACCTGCTCAAATCTCCTTTTTTTCCATGATGTTTTCCCATCTGCCTTTCTAATATAATAATCTGCTCACTGACCCTACTGTCTATTTCTTTTAATTGTACATAATACTATTTGGTAATAGATTAGATGGGAGGGAGGGGGTTACTTGGTAGCTCAAACTGGCCTTGAACTCACTTAAGTAGCAGTCAGACCTCAAACTCAGGATTTTCCTGCCATAGTCTCTTGCAAGCTAGAATTGCAGGCCTGCAACACTATGCCCAGAAGACTAGATTTTTACTTAATTTATTGTCTATCTTCTTTCACTAGAAGTAAAATCAAAGAAACAGGGATTCTAGCCCTTGGATAATATCTAAGCCCTGGTATGTGGCATTAACATATGGATGAACTTTATGAAAAGATATGGCAATGACGCTAGCTTTACTTTATAGTACTTTGTCCATCTAGAATTAATCTGCTCAGGGATATGAAAAAGCAACATGACTGACACCCATAAACTCCAAGGTAGTTTTGGTTGCTCATCTCAACCTTCATAATCACCTTCTGAGATCACAAATGAACCCATGACCTTAACAGATTGATTGGCACAATAAAGCTTTTCTTCATAGTAATCTTTGCCAGTGTTCCTTGGTGTCCACTGGGGACTGGGTACAAGATTTTATCAATTTTGCTCCAACCTCAGATCCAAAACAATCCTTGGATTCTCAAGTCCATGCTCTGAGATGACTATGTTTGTATGCAGAACCTATGAAATGTCCCTTTACCTCCTTGCACACATATGTTTTAAGCCTTCTCTGAATGACTTCTAACACCTGAAGAACTGAAAGTGTTGTGCCAATAGTTGTCATACAATCTTGCTTAGGAATAATAACCAGAAAAAGAAGTCTATCCGTGGTCAGCACTGATGGAAATTGTTTTCTGATTTTTTTTTTTTTACCTACATGCAATTGCATCCATGAATGCAGAATCCAGTGATAAGAGCCAAGAGCCAAGTGCATTAGTGGTCACACTACACTCAAGATTGTAGGAAGGAACTAATGAAGATGTTCTCTATTCTTGGCTTAGTAATTAAATTTTTGTAATCTTTGTAAAGGCCTAAATTACACAGGCATTCCTACCCTGGTGGCACCTTGATGACAGCCATCAGCTGTGAAGGAACAAATTACTCCATGGGAATAATTACCAGTTCTATATATGCCACTGAAAAAGTGTGCAAACATGAGCAATAGTTTTTTCTTTAGAGCCAAATTAGAAATCATGACTTTATTCCTCTTTCTCTGGATCATTCGAAATGAATGGGAATTACAAATGAAACAGTTACAAAACTGAACTGAAGACTCCAATTTTTGAGTCCTAAATTCTAAAGATGAAAGCAAGAATGAATGAGCCTGGACATAATCCCCTGTTTATATAATCTCCATATAATTCTCTACCCTATTCCAGAGAAGAACCAGTACTGCCATGCCTCCAAGGTGAACAGAGTGAATCAGAACCCTGCCTCATCCCTTCCCTCTCTTACCATAGCCTACACCTGACTTTGGAAATACTGAAGTAAAAACTGAAATAATGACCAGAATGCAGTGTTCTGTAACAATGGTCCAAGCTGATCATCTCCACATGACAGTCCACGTCAAAGGACAAAATACTAAGCATACATGAACAGTTAGCATGACTACCAACACTAATCATGTACTGCACTCAGAGTTCAGTGTGACACACTGAGGTGCCATGGATGAATGTACTAATTTCCATACTGAGTCAATCATGAGACAGCATGTCAGCCTTTGGGATACTTATCAAAGTACGATTCTAAAACCACAAGCATTATTACCAAGATCCTGTTAAAATACGTTTATCACAAACTGAGATGTCATAGAGAGTTATATGTTTATTTTAAGCAACATTTTCCTGACAAATTATAAAGTGAAATCCTCTAGTAAATAAGTATTGGGAAACATATACAACTATTATTGGCCACACTATCCTCAAATCATGGAGCCAACTGTGAACATCTACTCACAGGTCTCTGCTACTATATGTCTGGGATGGAAGGAGAATATTGGAGAAAAACCAAATTGACTTATTTATTTTCATTCCAATTTCAACTTTTGTTTTTTCTGTTTTCTAGCAAAAACAAAAGGAAATAAAGGCTCATTGTCTATATTTAATTTGATTTTTACAGTACAACTTTCAGTTCATACACTAGTAACTTTCAAGTCAGGAAGTAAGTCTGCCACTATTGCCTTTCCCTTTGATTTTTAAAAAGATGCACAGAACCAAGATGCCTCAGGAAAATCAATTCTATTGATTCATGTCACACCACAGCAGGTTGAACGAGAAAATGTTATCTTTCCAAATGATTTACGAACAGAATCTGAGAATAAATTTCAAAATCATATACCGGACCATAC
This sequence comes from Peromyscus nudipes, assembly GCA_902168325.1. NCBI lineage: Eukaryota > Metazoa > Chordata > Mammalia > Rodentia > Cricetidae > Peromyscus > Peromyscus nudipes. Next base: position 20,668 of record CABHPH010129444.1, read on the forward strand.
TGCCAGCCAAGCTCAATTTTATTCATAACCCAGAGCTCGTGGATATTCTCTGCCAGTTTTTCTCGTATCCTTTCCAGGTGAGGAGGCAACACAATCTGGAAAGAAGGGAGAGAATGCTCATCAGAAACAAATGCTGGAAGGTACCATACCAGCTAGCATTGTGCAAGCCAGAAGAAATGCATGTGTCTCATAGACCATTCAAATACAATAAAATAATTGGGTTCTAAACCAGCTACTTCATGGTGTTCACTAGATAAATGCTGGTGTGTGTGTGTGTGTGTGTGTGTGTGTGTGTGTGTGTGTGTGTGTG
>CABHPH010129444.1:20987-33654 GCA_902168325.1 Peromyscus nudipes
GTGTGTGTGTGTGTGTGTGTGTGTGTGTGTGTGTGTGTGTGTGTGTGTACATTTAGGGCCACAAGTAAATAAATGGACAAAGAGAACAGAGTAAAGTATAATAAGGTAGAAAAAAACAATTATTAGATATTGATCTATTGATTTATTTAGTAGTTTGCCTGAAGCAGTACTGCCTATTTGCTAAGCATGGCTTTACTTGCTACTGGAACAGAATGACCTTGAGAAACAGCTGAAATCATGGGCCGTTGCCCTTAACAACCTGCTGACTGACATATACACTTCTGTAAAATCTTGCACCTTGCAATTTTAGAGTATAAAATGAAAATACAAACTAGACCCAGCCTCAAAGCCCTTCAGGAGCTGTCCTGACTTCAGTCCACTGGTGACATCTCCTCTCTTCCATTCTCATTGGTGTTGGGGTGCTCATTCCAGAAAGATTCCCAAGAGCACTGGTGAAGACAACTGAGAGGTGCTAAGTGGATATGGACCAATATCAAGGTGCGCATCAGTCAGAAAGAGGAATCACCCAGCACTCTTAAGGCCACCCAGCCAGTGCCCACAGTGCAGGGCGAGCCAGGAGGCTGCAGACAGTTCACTGGCTCCATGATCCTGGGCATCTGACACAGTGACTGGTTTACCACAAACTCTGCTGTGTTCCTTTTAGTGTTTCCCCAACTTATGCTTCACGGGGGAGGGGGGTCACATTTACACCTTCCTATTAGAAGGGGGAAGTATTTAGGGACCTCTCAAGAAAGACCACAAGGTGGCTGGCCAAATGAGGATATGGTGACGAAATGATTGATAAAAACAGAAGTTTCTGGAACCCGGTATGAAGTCAACTTTAGACTTTAGAAATAAATGCCTTCCATGTTCCAAACGAATAAACAAACTGAATGATCTAATGAACATCACAAAAATTATCACATCATTCAAATAGAGCTGTGTTTAATTCACTCTCAACCTCAGGATCCTGTTACATCTATGAGACAAAAAAAAAAAAAACAAAAAAAAAACAAAAAAAAAAACCTTCACGTTGTGATGGAGTGGATCATTATGAAAGAAGCACAGATAATTCTTTATGAAAAGCCAAAACACAGGATAGAAAATAGATGAATGGAGAACAAAAAGGGGATATTATCTTATGAGATCCATTAGTTGAATGGCTGAGAAATGCACTGTGTGGACTGCAATCCAAGCTTGAGAGCCACTGTACACTGATAGCCATCAGTGTCTCTTTCTGTACCTGGCTGGTGTCCACAGGAACGGGTGTGAAGGCAGCTTGGGTCAGGGACACCGTGGGCCCCAGCAAATCTCGTGTGTATGTCCTCTCCTGCTTATATTCTCGACTGTGTTCTACTTTCAATTTCTCTTTTGGCAGAACAGCTTCATAGCAAGCTGCATAGCCAGGTGGAGGAAGGAACTTGAATTCTCCATGTCTCCCCCCAAGCAAAAAGCGAACCCTACAAAGGAAGCAAGATTGAGTCAATCATATCTTTGATACACATGAAAGTTCTCCAATTGAAAAATATTTGGGAAATTTATTAATACAAAACTAACTCTGTCACAGCCACATTCCTCTTCCCTGCTAAGTATCTATGGTGGTTTAAATGAGAAATGTCCCTCATTAGCTTCATGCATCTGAACACATGATCCCTAGCAGGTGGCCCTGTTTGGGGAGGTTACGGAATCCTTAGGAGGTGCAACCTTGATGGAGGAAATGTTTCACTGGAGGTGGGCTTTCAGGGTTTATAGGATCACCCCACTTGCTGCTCTGGCTCTGCTTCCTGTATGGATGAAAATGTGACCATCCTGATTTCCACTCCAGCTGCTATGTCATGTCTTCCCTGCCATTATGACCTCTAACCCTTTGGAACTACAAGCCAAAATAAACTCTTCATTGCTTTGGGTCATGGTATTTTCACAGCAACAGAAAAGTAGCCAATACAATATCATCATAGTCTTCTGCCCTAGGAATCTAAGAGCCTCTCCCCCAAGAGACTAAACACAAGAGCATCATAACGACCAAAGATAAAATCTCAGCTCAAGTATATTCACAGGTCAGTGATGACCTAACACTTGACGAACTGCAGAGAACAGTTTCGTGTTGGAAGGTACGTTATCGTATTTCCATGAATTAAGAACACATTTTCAGTAACGCAATGTCCCAAGGCACCCAAGTGCTACCAGACACAGTGAAGACGGGACCTAACTACCTGTGTGTTAAACGACAGAATCTGGGTGAGTGACCAGGGAAAACCGCCACTGTCCTGAATCTAATTTCCTGAAGAAACTCTAGGTGTCACCTCTGCTTGCTGAAGAAGGCAGGCTGCCATAGTTCCAATACTTTGTCAGTTCAGCAACAGCAAAGAACTCACTAAGATTTTGTGCACATTACATTCAATTAAATATATGAGCTTTATTGAAGGAACTTTGAAACTGTTACATGACAGTAATGATACAGATGTTCAGCTTACAAAAAAAAAATCAATTAACATTTTTAAGTCCTTATAATTTATTTTCTAATTTGTTTCATTTCCATGCCAAAAAGGGAAGCAGGATAAAACAATGAAAAACTTTCAAATAATCCACACACTTAGGGAAAGTAGCACAATTTGTATAAATACACCAGAAATGGCCATATCTGCATTGCTAGCTAGTGCCTCTGGATTAGTGTTCTTCAGTATGGTCCTTTATAACTAGAAATTATTCCTGGGCAAACATAAGAACTAAAATAGCGACCAAAACAAAAACAGTCGGTAGGAATAAGAGAGTTTCTCCCATTAGGTAGATACACAAATATACTAGTAGGTGACAGTATGGACAATTACTATGGTAGGCCATCATGAATTAAAATATTCTTTGTGGAATTTCATCCATTCCCTTTTATAAAACACCACAGTGAACTTGAGAAATGGGTGTGAAATTTCAGAATACTGAAAGGAGAGCCCCAGAGAATTCCACAGGGTGATGAAGAGGTGGTAGGGCTCTTGGGTGGACCCCACCTCTTCTTTCCAGGAACAGACAATAGACATCTAGAAATGGCTATCTCAGAGGGAAGTTCTGAGGTTAGTGAAGCAGGGGAGAGTCCTCTATGGAAGTATGAGAAGTGAGAATAGAAACAAACAAAGCATCAGAGAGATACTAACTTTATTCCTGCAGAGAAACTGACAACTGGAAAGAACAGGCCATCGATGTTGAAGTTCTCAAACATTCCTTGAACAGGTTGCCCGTTAATGCGGAACGAGATGCTCGGGGCACTTAGATCTAAACAGCAACTGATGACATCATCAGTTCTCAACAAGTGCTGGTTGGGTGAGCTCACAGTTCGAGCTATACAACCTGTTGGGGGAAACAGTAAGTAAGGTGAAATTTAACACAGAGAATCACCCTCTCAACCATAGCAAGAGTGATGGACCAAAGCATGAGGGAAGAACGCACTGTGGCAGTTGATGTCCATGGTCAGCTGGGTAGGACTTGGAACCACCAAAGCGATAAGCCCCTGGGATTATCTAGACTAGGTTGAGGTGGAGAGCCCCACCTTAAAAGTGGGCAGCATTATCCCCTGGGCTGCAATCTCAAACTCCATAAAGCGTAGAAAGAGAGCTGCCATCAGCAATGGTACTCTGCTTCCTGGCTGTGCACACAATATGACCAGCTGCCTCCTGCTCCTGCCATCATGCTTTCCCCCACCATGATGGACTGTGCCGCCTAGAATTGTAAGCCAAAATGAATGCTTCCTCACCGAAACTGTTTTTGACGAGTGTCTTGTCACAGAAACAAGACGTGACTAATATATGGACTGTGAATCTCCAAAATAAATCTCATGTGTTAGAACTCTTGCTCAAAAAAAAAGCAAACATTTTATTTTCCAGGAGCTAGAGAGCTTGGCTGGAAAAGGGGCCTTGTCATGTCTAGAAATTTCTGCATGAATATGTATGTTACTGGATGCAGAAATGGTCTCAGAGAAAATATCACAATGTCAGAGGATACCTAGGAAAGCATCTAACTGCCAATAACCCCTGCCACCTACCATGTGACTTGTACAGCCCTTGGCAAATGACTTACCCTCTGAACCTTGATTCCTTTCTGTTTTTGTGTATGTGTTATTATTTTGGGTTGTGTTTTGTTTTGTTTTTCAAGACATGGTTTCTCTGTGTAGCCCTGGCTTCCTGGAACTTGCTCTGTAGATCAGGCTGGCCTCAAACTCAGAGATCCACCTTCTCTCTGCCTAATAAATGCTAGGATTAAAGGCATGTGCCACCACGCTTGGCATTGATTTCTTTGTTGTTGTTGTTGTTGTTTTGGTTTTTTAAGATAGGGTTTCTCTGTGTAGTTTTGGTGCTTGTCCTGGATCTTGCCCATGGCACTGATTTCTTCTAAGCTGAACACTAAATAGTACCACCTTCTAGAATTAGTGTGCTGAAAAAAGTAATGAATTATTTAAAAGCAGCAGTCTCAGGCATAGTGGACAGTTGCTGCCACTACTCTTACTACCATCTTTGTTTCATAAATACAAAATAAAGTCGGGATACTGAAAGCAGGAACCATCTCTGTTCTTGCAGCACATTGCTTACTGTGAAAGAATGAAAGGCCACTTTGCTTTTGTTTTATAATGAAATTTACTTTACACATGGTTACGGTTGACTTCTTGGGTACAGCACGATACAACGAGAGACATGAAGTTATCTGATGAATGTCATACTTCTCTCTGGACAACCAATGGTATCAGCCCACTCTTGATGACATCACAAGTCCTTAGCTAATTAGTCCCAAGGGGAATCCACTACACACAGCATACTAGACAAAAAGGGAGGTATGGATCGCCTCAAAACATAGGCTGACAGGCACAAACATATACACAATTAGAGCAAGGACTTCATGACTCATACTTTGCCGTAAATTTTATTACATTATTTTTCATTTACTTATTATGTGTTTTTTATGGGTGCTGTGTTGTTTTGAATAAGAATGGTCCCCATAGGCTCATGTATTTGAGTGCTTAGTCAACAGGGAATGGCACTATTTAAAAAAAAATTAGGGGATGTGGCCTTGTTAGAGGAAGTGTGTCACTGTGGTTGAGCTTTGAGGTTTCAAAATCTCACTCCATGCCCAGTGTCTCTCTCTCTGACTGCAGACAGAATGTAGCTCTCAACTACTTCTCCAGCATCATGCCGTCCATGCCTGCTGTCATGCTTCCAGCCATGATGATAATAGACTAAACTTCTGAAACTGTAAGCCAGCCCCAGTTAAATGCTTTATTTTATAATAGTTACCTTAGTCTTGGTGTCTTTTCACAGCAATAGAACAGTGACTGAGATATGCGTATATGTGTATATGATGTATATGACACATGAACACATGGTCCCTAGCAGGTGGCCCTGTTTGGGGAGGTTTCTCAGCACTTTAAAAAATGAACAAGGGGCCAGAGAAATGGCTCAGTGTTGACAAAGGCTTATGGCACATTCCCGAGGACACAAGTTCAGATCCCCAGAACCCATATAAAAGACAGACATACAGTAGCATGCATGTCTGTTATCCTAGTACCCCTATGTTGAGATGGGAGAATCTTTGGAGTCTGTAGATTGTACATAGTAGTAAGATCCTGTCTCAAATTGTATGGAAGACAGACTGATACCAGAGGTGGTCCTGTGACCACACACACACACACACACACACACACACACACACACACACACACACCTCACACCAAGGAAAAGATGTTCTCTTGACAACAGAGTTTCAGGATAATTTTCTCCAGGAATTCTGTGACCTGCCATCTGTCCTATGGCACATCTATACACACATTATGCTCTGTCCTTATTTTTCTCTTTAGCACCTTCTCATTGAGGCATAAAGCACAGGTTTTAGTTTCATGGCATGAAGCTTTTCTAATATGTCAAAAGGAAAAGTTGTAAGGTAATATAAGATCAGAAGTAGTCAAGTGTCCAACAAAGCAATTCCAGGCTTTGCATCTGAGGAAACCTTTACCCCAACCACTACCTAAAAGGGAAACACTTTAACATGGCTCATTCATCCAGTGGAGGGCCCATTTCCCATGAAGCAATTCTTAGAAGTGAGGGTAACAGAGCTCAGGGCATTATAGATCAAATATGCCATAAAACAGAACTTAGCCCAATGTTAGGCTAAGCGCTCTTTTCCTGTCCTTGGGACCACAGAAAATTACCATGAGAACAAGGAAGGCATTATGGCTCTGATCTGATTGGCTCATGCACTTGGAGGAAGGCAATGTAAATTATTCTGAGGCCCCTGACCACAAACTCCAAGAGATAGATGAGCTATCCAAAACATGGCACCCTCATGACATCTGAACTACTGGCACTGGATAAAGCAGGTCCCATAACTATTATTATGTAGATTTGACTCTACAGAGTGCTTTGAGTTCATTAATCTCATTAATATCAACTCTTGGACTTAATTCACTTAAATTTTTAAGCCTGTTTTCTAGATTTTACTAGGCCTCTACACTATCAAATGAACATCACTCACAACTGAGAGACAAAGTTCAGCTTTTATAACTTAAAGTAACTTTCTATGTCATTTACACACTAAGTGTAAGATATGTGAAGGTCACCCCAGAACTGTCATATAAATGCAGCTTCATGAACTGCCCATGCCTGCAACATCCAGGTGAACCCCAGTAACTGAAAACAATAATACAATGCAAAAATAATACTATGTTACTATGCAAGAACTAAACTTTGAAGTAAGCCAAATTATACCTATTTGTGATCTGGAGAAAGAAATACAAATTTTTAACATATAGCATTTGCAACAGGTATTCAAATCACTACTGAGAATTTGGCAGCTGGTATCTTGATTATATATATAGCTTTAAGATTTCCATACCTGCCCAGCCATGCCATGATTGGACTGGTCCCATGGAGCTTCCATTTGACTGGCTTTTACATTAGCTCACTGGAATCTAAACCAGTCATTGTATTGTATGGTTTTTATGATGAACATTAAATCTTTGAACATACAAATTAAATTGATTCAGAAACACCTGAGAATCTTGCAGTTTGTTCATGCACTAGAATGTCATTTTTAAGCACACATTTACAAGCTTTACAGTCCTTTGGAAATGTACTATAACGCAATTATTTTCTTTTTCTGTAGTAAAAAAAAATGTGTTTTTTGTTAAACTCTTGTACTCATCGTCTGGGTGTTGAACAACTAATGTTCTCAGCTTGCAGAAAAGTACAACAGGTCACAAGACTTCCATCTGGAAACTGTTTAAGGAAAAGGGACAATGCCTACCTGACCAGAGGTGAAGGCCATCGAACCCATAGGAGAAGAGGTCATCACCAACGCCATTGCCACCCCACTCTTCGCCCCCACCGGGGTACGGGGAATAGCCTTCGGTGGAAGCCCAGCCCACTCGCAGGTGAGTAGCCTCTGCTGTCACAAAGGGTTCTGTATGGTCCACCATGAGCTCGTAGTACCACTTCTTATACTGTGCAGACCCTTCGCTGACACCCAGGAAGATATTAGGCCTCATGCTTTTAGACAGAAAAAGACAAAGGGAGCTTCTATTGGTTTCTTTACTCATGATTCTAAATATTATTCCTTATTCTCTATCATGTACATGTGTGATAGTCGATGCCGTCAATTTGACAGGCTCTAGAATCATTTAGGAGACCAACCTCTGGACACATCTGTGATCATGTTTCTAGATTCAGTTCACTGAGGTGGGCAGTATCATCCTGGGTGCTAAGGTTCTGGACTAAATAAAGATTAGAAAGCAAGCTAAGAACTAACATTTATCTCTCTGCTTCCTGAATGCCCATGCGAACTGCCCATCCATGTGATGTGCCTGTTGCCATGACTTGACCCACCTGTACCTGCAAACTGCAAGCCAGAATAAATGCTTCCTCCCCATGTTGCTTCAGTCAGGCATTCTGTCATGACAACAAGTAAGGTAACTGATCCAACATCCTAAACCTACATTTTAACAAATACCACAGAATTACAAAATCACCGCTGAGGTGATACCCAGGCAGACAGCACCCCCAGTTCACCTTGAGTATGTAACATCTGATGTTGGGCTTACTCAGCCAAGTCAATCCAGGGTCTAATAGGACTTCTTTCTTAACTTAACTTTTGAAAATTTCGTATCATTAATCAAATGCAGTCATAAAATGAGATACTTGATACAACAAGACCACATAATAAATGGAGCTGCTATTAACCCAGGACACATGAATCTTCCTAACGTAAGTGCCACATCACATGGGCTATGATAAGATATGGTCAACAGTAGCATGTGACAAATGAGGGCTGTTGTTGTCTGTCTACTCTTTCCTCTCTTTGAACAGAAGACTTTTTTGGCAAGTTTCATTTAAGTCCATTTTAAGAGTGGGCTTACATTCTCTAGTGATCCCAAGGAGAAATGGCAGTGTCAGGAAGTACCACTCATTAACATCAGGGCTGACATACTACAAAAGCCTTATCATTCCTGTTTAAACAATACAACACAGGGAGCCTAAAGAGGTAGCTCAGTGGTTAAGGGCACTGGTTGCTCTTGCAGAGGACTCTGGTTCAGTTCCCACAAGGTGGCTCACAATGGCCTATAATCTAGCTCCAGGGAATCTGATGCCCTCCTCTTGCCATTCCAGGCATGGATGTAGTACACATACATACCATGCACTCAACCTCATAAAGTGAAAATAAACAAATCTTTTAAAAGCTGCAGATCTCACACCACTTCTGTTTATGGAAGAATAAAGTGGTGGGAGCTTATGGAAAGTCCTAGTTACTCTACTACATAGAGCATATTGTTTTTCTGATTCATTGATTTTTTTTTTAAATCTAGAGGGATAAGAAAGACAGCATAGTACTCCCTAGCTCAGCTTCTACAGACAGACCCAAGGATTACCCCAGTCCTACCCTCATCATCTGCAAAAATTAGACAAGAGCAGTACTGAAGAAAGCTCACAAAATACAGACAGCACAGGCCATGGGCAAATTGGAACAGTAGCACTAGGTAGCTGATAGGTGACACTGTCAGGTTCCCTAAAAGGCTGATCTGGTGGAAAATGCCATTTCATTAGCTATTTAGTTTGAAATGTGTTAGACTTGGGCACTATCTTTTTTATCACCAATAGTAGGCACATTCTCGGGATACTAAAGAACAATGTGACTTCTTACAACTACCTACAGCTATATCCTTGCATATGACTGCAGCTACAGCCTGCTTCTGAAGATGCCAGTGGCAATCTGTCCACACATGAAAGAGAACAGAAACTCTTACACATGTGTTTGCAGTAGACAGTTCATCTATTGCTATTTTATTAACCTTTCTACTAGGTAGAAAACAATGCATGTTCAGTGGGGGAGCACACACAAATCCTTAGTAAAACAAACAGACCTCCTGCTGGCTTCCCTAGAGAAATAGCTCTTTGCAGTGGTGTGGATGACAATATCCATGGGCACTTACCTACTGACATGATTCACAAGACGGGTCTGTAGTAAGAGATCTCGTCCTGGCAGAAGATTGTCGCAGATGAGATGCTGGTTAGAACGGACAGCAACCCCATGGCAAACACAGAGAGAGCACAACACGTCCAGGACCTGGGGAGAGAGAGCACGTCTAGCTGACTCTGACCTCATCAACAGCACTTTCCACAAGGCAAACATAACCCCAACTGTAATTGATCCCATCATCTCCTCTCTCTCCCTCTGTCTCTCCAGCTCTCTGTCTCTCTCTCAGTCTCTCTGTCTCTCTGTCTCTCTCTCTGTGGTATGCATGCACATGTATATACATGTTCAAATATGTGTGGACATACATGTGTATATGTGCATGTGAAAGACAGGTTGATGTTGGGCATCTTCCTGAATCATTCTCTCCACCTTACATATTGGGGCATGGTCTCTCACTTGAACCCAGAGCTTACCAACTTGACTACTCTAAATCCAGCTTGTCACCTATTTTTGCCTCCCAAGCACTGGGATTACAGGAAGCAGTCACAGTTTTCCAGCATTCTTGTGGATGAAGGAGACATGAACTCTGAGTCTCAGGCTTTCGAAAGCACTGTATCATGTCTCACCCACAGCCTCAGCTCAGTCATTTTAACATGACAGTGTGTGTCCCAGTGACTCTCCATCTTTCTTTCACATACAAAGCAAAAACTGTTTGTACTCTCATGGTTACAATGACTTTATATGAAACAATCTTACTCCATGGTAACTAAGGATGAAAAACATTCATGAAAATTTCAACATCTTGAAATTATCTTCTGTTGGTATATCTCTTAGTTTATTAATTTATTTTAACTGATACATGAAGACAAAAATCATACTGACGTATAGGCTATCAGGTGTGGTGATATATTGTGTACCCTAATAAAATTTACCTGAAGATCAGAGAACAGAACAAGCCACTAGATTAAACATAAAAGCCAGGCAGTGTTGGCACACACACCTTTAATCCTAGCACTCAGGAAGCAGAGATCCATCTGGATCTCTGTGAGTTCAAAGCTACCCAGGAATGAGATTGACTCAGTCTAGGAGAGAAATAGAGCCAGGCGGTGGTGGCACACACCTTTAATCCCAGTACTAGGAAGCACACATGCCTTTAATCCCAGGAAGTGATGGCTGGGCAGAGAAAGGTATATAAGGCTTGAGGAGACAGGAACTAAAGGCTTTTTGGTAGAACCGTCCCTTACAGCTAGAGGCTTTTTCGGCTGGAGCCTTTCGGGTGAGGATTCAGAGGATTTCAGTCAGAGGATTCGCGGAATTGGTGAGGTGAGACATAGCATGTGTCTTGTTCCTTTGTCTCTCTGATCTTTCAGCATTTACCCCAATATCTGGCTCTGGGTTTTTTATTAAAAGACCATTTAGCAATTCATGTTAGAATCAGGTATGCTTAGATACATACACATGTTGTCTGTTTTAGATCACTATATACATGCTAGATATTTTGACCTCAGTTTTTCACTCCTTTTTGGCTTGTTGGACATTTACCCCATTTTTCTCACTGGTTTATATTTTCAGTAGGCAATCACATGCACACAGCTCAAACTTCCTATCATTTCATTTTGGTAAAAAACATTTCAAATCCTTTCTTCTAGCCTTTTGCAATAAATATATAGCCCATTCCCCACTATGTAATGATTCTAGAATTCACTCACGGAAATCAAACAGCTCACTTACCTTGTGGTTTCTTCCATGCTTGTCTAAAAGTGAGATGATGGATTTGATATGTCCTTCTTTGATGATATTCAGAGCTTCTGGGCTCTCCACTAACACACAGTGGAGGACCTCCAAAATGCCTACAGACAATGAAAGGGGGAAGAAGGTTGAGGCTTTGGGAAGCTGTTCTTCTTTCTTTTTTTCATTCAACTGCACTCGATCGGTTTGACATGTAATTACTTTGTGCTCAATGTGTTTGCCACAGGGCACTGTGGGAAGCAACAGGTGGCATTTGTCAGAACAGACAGATATCCAAAGTCAACGGATCCCAGTGGAGAGCAGTATGAAGCTTAGCGGAGGAAGGTGACTGTACCTCGCGAGTATAATAGAGAGCAGTATGACAGGCGTGGAGGACTCAGCAAATGTATCCCCCTCCAGATATTCATGGAGAGGAGGGGGCAGAACAGCAGTACAGGCTTGAGTGGCAGGCACACCAGGGTGGGCCAGTATGTGAGACAGGCATGGAAGGACAGTAGCTTAGGGCAGATTCTGAAGCTTTCTGGCATTAGAAACATAATCCTAAACCAGCAAGAGGGATAGGTGGGTAAAGGCACTTGAAGCTAAGCCTGACAACCTAAACTGGATCCCCAGGAAAAAAAATACTTTCATTTAAAAAACAAAAGAAATAAACAAAATTGTACAGAAATGAAAAATATAAACTATAACCATCACAAAAGTATAATACACCTTTTTTCTTAAGGTTTATAAAAGAACAAAGGCAAAATGGGTTTCATTTTCAGAATGTTTAGTGTATACTTGAAAAGCTAACTGAAAATCAAGTTCCTTTTTTTTCTATTGTCTTATCATTGGGCCAGCAAAATGGCTCAGGCTGATAAAGGTGCTTGCTGCCAACCCATTTGACCTGAGCATGATCCTCAGGATACACATGGCCAAAGTCTCAAGCTGTCCTCTGACCTCCACAAGTGCACCGTGGCATGCTTGACCGCACATACACATATACACACATACAAACACAAACAAAAGTAATTTCAACAATTAATAAAGAAATAAACTAGTCACCTCTGTCAATAATGATGGTGCCAGTTGTCTGTAACCATGAGACACAACACGCAGAGCGCTGGCTCTCTCTCAGACTCTCCAAGAATTGCACAGGATTGAGAAGAAGCTTCTAAAATCCTGCTGTAAAATTCTTATGTGTCAAGTGGAATTCACTTTCTTAGCAAAAAGTCTTGCAAGTCAGGCTTACAGAAGAGGATGCAGATGTCATTCTCTCAAGTTCTCAGGACCTACACCTGACCCAAATCCTTGTCCTCTACAGACGAGGGCCATGGATGCTGACTTCTTCACTGTGTGCTAACCTGTTAAAATATCCATGTCTTCAATTCAATTCCATTGGCATAAAAACCAACATGTGGACCAATGGAACTGAATTGAAGACATGGATAATGTAACAGGTTAGCACACAGTGAAGAAGTCAGCATCCATGGCCCTCGTC